>JASPKZ010001164.1:0-78520 GCA_030220185.1 Diploptera punctata
TTTAGTAATGAATTCATTAAAGTGACGAATCTTATGTTCCGGTTTCTAAAGACTCCTACCTTGAAAGAACTATAGGAAAGTGCAGTGCTTTGGATTTCAGAGTCAAACACCAAGTACTTTACAGCAATGTTTTTTTTGATGTGATTACCTTCCTTGTACAAAGGCATTCTACATCAAGAAGGAATGGAAATCAGCCTCCAAAACATATTAAGAAAAATTGAAGATTAATTAAGATAACTTGTTTCCTAATATGGTGGAAATGAAAGTAGGAATGGTTATGCATTCAATTTTTTTCGTTATACTTCCCATTTAAGTGTTTTCAACAACCTTTACGTTTCTTTCGTACTATTTTAATAGTTGGGTGTTTTCCTTCTAACACCCAGACTCTATTCATAATACATTTTTCTTTCCATTAAAACGCTGCTTGCAATACTATTGCGGAATACAATTCCGGTGTTAAAAACGCAGTATTACAGAACATTACCGACCATGCGATTTGTGAAATATTTATTCTCCAAAGAAATTCGTTGCTATAGGTTTATGTAGTGATTATTATCCAACAATGTGTTACTGGAGATATCATAACAATCAGCTAGCGGTAATATTAGTCTTAGGGAAAACAATAACATTAGGGGGACTTTCGGAGCCTTTAAGAGGAAAGGAAACAATAATACGGGTCTAAAAATATTGTTTTTTTTAAAATCATCAAAAAATACAAATATGTTGTCTTCTAGACCAGTTTTTTTCATGCTGATTACGAAAACACTTTTTAGTTTTTTCTAACACGTTCAGTTATACTGTAAAGAAATTAGAGGAACTTCCGGTAATGTGGGACCCTATTTTGAAATTTGTTGTTTTTCTTCTTTTAATTAAGATTTTCGAATTTTGTTTAATTAACAGTGATTATCATTAGTGCTATAACTATGAAATAGCATTGTTATTTTATTCAAATATGGAAACTTCGACATAATTTATGAACTTTTTAACGCTTACAAGATTAGAGCTAGCGTCCACTTTAACCTCCATATTCGGATTAAAATGGTTCCAAGAGTCCACCTTAGCCTTTAGACTATTTGTAAGTTTATTTACGCCAGTAATTTTATACAAGGACAGTCACAAAGTAATCTTGAAAATTATTTATGACGAATCGTAATGAATAAGGGTTGATATTTATTTAATGTTTTGAAAAACGATTGTTGATTAATACATTCCAGGTGTTCCATCATCTGCAGACAAAGAGTTGGGATTTAGCAAAATTACAAAGATATTAAATAAAAATTAAGTTCATGGTTTTAACATATAGCATCCTTATAGATAAAATATACATATTAGTGTAAAGGGCACCCAAGTCCACTTTAACCGCCTCGTGGAGGGTCCACATTCAAACCAAATTAACTTTGTTTTATGGTGTTTAATTAGTTTACACAGCCGCCTGTCCACGTGATATCCCATTAGTGTATGGAAACAGCATCTACATAAATATAATATATGTAGGTGATTTTTAAATATTTTATCACATTCAATAGGCGTAAATTTTAAGAATTAATTCTTGGCTTGAAGAACTTTTAAATTGGTTGTTGTTTCATGAAATGTCACAAATATAAACCATTCTGTGCACAAAGAAGAAAAGAAAAACAGGCAATGAACATGGTCAAAGTTGGATAGGAAGGAAAGAAATCAAAAACATTTTCTTTTCGAGAGCAAGTACCAATTAAATAAGATATTAAGAGGGTCCACTCAAAACCGAAGGGCCCACATTACCCGAAATTCCTCTGCATGTTATTCTGGCAGGTTATGTCGATATCCATAAATCTAAGACCTAAAACAAGACTAAATTGATAAATAAACAAACTGCCTGTGTTTTAATGATGTTAGACTTCATGTTTCTACGGTACATGGCTTATGGAGCATCCAGCAGTGATCTACAGTTACACAATCATGTCCAGAAACCTTGGTAACTTTCCTCCATTATCCTTATGTCCTGGTGAAAATCGTCCATTTGTTTGATAAATTCACAAAGGTGGAATTCTAGATCACAATGCAGGAAGGTTAAACTTTCAGTTGATATATGACAAGAAATTCTTCTATTAAAGCAAAAAAGAAAAAAGTAAAATTCAGCCAGCCGAACTGAGGAGTATTACGGGCTGTGAAAAGGTTGTACAAGAGACGAACATATTAGAAATGAAAGATTAGAGAGGAAGCTAAAAGTACAACCCCTTCTTCAACAAATCGAAGAATAAGGACCATTGGATGGATCATCTGCAAAGAATGACAGATGATAGGATACCAAAGATGGCACTGATGTCTACTCCTGTCGGACAAGTATCGGTGGGAAGACCAAGAAAGCGTTGGGCTGAACAGATATGAGATCGGAACAGGCAAAGACCTAATACGTGAAGGATGATGATGATGATTATGAAATTATTTATACGTATGATTAAGTTTGCTGATATCAACCTTGAAAATAGAATCTTTCTTCATTATCAAAAAATTACTAACAAACCCATTTTAAATCTTCGCAAAGTGCTTATTTATTGTCTGTCAGGGTATTAAAGAAACTTCATTTTTTTTTAAATATTGAATTTGAACAAAAGACACCTTCCTTTAATTTTATTCTCACTGTTCAAAGACTATCTGAATTAACTAATGGTATTACTAATATTTGATAAAAAATAATCTTCTAATAGATTGATATTATTTCGGACTATGAAACCACTGGATAAAAATGTGTATAATAACAGTTAAGTATAATAATCTGCAATGGACAGGGCATGTGACACGGAAGAGGGCATGGAAACTTTATGTAAGTAAACCAGAAGGAAAACGCTCAATTGGTAGACCAAGAATAAGATGGGAGAATAATACTGAATATGATTTGGGGAAGTAGATTGTACAAGAGATGATTGTAAAACATTAGATGTGAGAGGGATGTATGGAGAGATTATATCCGCAAGGCCATGAACCTACGGGTTCGATAGTGTCAGTGAGTTAGTTGTGATACTACCAGGGCTAGTTCTACTATTACAATAATCGATTACGCTACTTCCATTTTTATTAATAAATGTCAGTTCTCCATTTTTATCTTCCCCATATTTACCATTCAGAATTTCAAGTTCAAATGCATCGCAAAAAGCTAACAATTGGTTTCCTTCTGAATTTAAAATCTTATCTTTGCTTCTCCTACCCTCACCTCGTGTTTCATTATCATCCGATTTTATAGTGATATTTTCCTCCCCAATCCTACAGTTAAAGTCCCCTAAAATTATTAATCCCGCTTCCGGAAACCTATCTTTTATTTCTGCCAACGAGTCAGACAATTCAACGAAAAAATTTGGATTGGCATACCTGGAATTTAGTGGTTGGCGATAAATAGACAACAGACACATTTCTGCTCTTTCTGTATGGTAATATATACAAATTGCCTCTTTTAAAGTAATATTTACCTTTTTAATATATGGGTCTAAGTTAGCTTTATATAAAATGGCAACACCGCCTGGATATCTACCTCTCTTTCCTCTCTTTTGATTACCCTTAAAATAACCTTTCATAATACATAGATTTACGACATTCATTAGCTTTTAACCACGTTTCTCCTAGAGCTAATATATCAAAAGTCTCAATAAACTCTACACATCTGTCCATTGAAAGTTTTTGCTTTAACCCTTCGATATTCCATGAACCGACTGTCAACATACCCTATTGTGTTCCCTTGTCATTAGTCTTACCTGTATTTTTCGAACTTCCCCCTCTCATAGTTCCTTTTCTGCGGGGTAGATTCTGAAGTCTTAGTGATTTTCTTGTTGGAGTTCTTGTGTCCGCCGGTCGTTCACCTCTTAGAGGTGGGTTATGCTGTTTGCGTTCGGCCGTTTTTTGCTGTATGTTTATTGGATTTCTGGGAGTTATTAAGGTAGTGGTCCCTCTCTCTTTCTCTCGTGTAGAATTTTCTCCCTCCTCTGCTGTAAGGAGACCACCTGCTGTGTTGAAGCGTCCCCTGTATGTTTTGGGGACTCGCTGTCAATGACCTCTTCAAATTCATTTTCAGAGTTGTCCATATTTTGTAGTTTTTCCCTGCTCCAGATTCGTCCATTTATAATCAATTTATTAAATTGCATGATTGCATGGCAGCCCTGCCTCCTCGCCTCGAGCATGTGTCGCTTAAGAAAGTCTCTTTCGCGGCGCACCTTCTCACTAAAGTCTTCGGCAATATTGATACCGGTCCCTTTAAGATATTTACTGTTCTCTAAGGATCCAACATTTTATTTTGTAGTGTGATAATTTGCATACAATCGGTCTCTTTCCACTATTCCAACGACCTACTCTGTGCGCTCTTTCAATATCACTGTCCACCAAATCAATGCCGATTTGCGCCAATACTCTTTTAACTATATGTTCAGTTTCTCCCAGCTTTCCCTGTCTTCTTCATGCACACCATATATCACAATATTATTACCGGCGACTCTGGTTTTCGAGATAGTCTAATTTAGATTCCAGCCATTTCAATCTGTCCTCCATCCGATGCATGTTCGTCTCAATATCACGAATATTTTCACCCACGTTGCACTTTTCAAACCCCTCTTTCACTTCAGTTGACAATGTTTCAATCAGCTTTCTAACTTCTTCCATAATGCTTTGTCCCCTGCACACTTCAACCACTCTAACAAAAACACGTCCGCTCTTCTCGACGGCTAGCAAACTTTATGTAATTGTAATGTTAATGTTTTTAGTGTATAATGCTATTGTGTTATTATTTAATGGTAATATTATTATTGTGTTTTCTTTATGTAATTGTAATGTTAATGTTTTTAGTGTATAATGCTATTGTGTTATTATTTAATGGTAATATTTTTATTGTGTTTTCTTTATGTAATTGTAATGTTATTGCTGCTTTTGTTTATTTTTTTACACTAGTACCAATTATTACTTTATTGTAACGGACTGTCAACAGCACGTACGGCTTACTGCCCGTGCGACCCATATTTGTAAATAATATTGTAAATATCTTACTTTTTGTCTAATAAATTCCTACTACTACTACTACTATTACAACAATAATAGGCTTAATAATATTTGACTATTTAATTCATGCCCCAAATGGTAGTCAATGACCTATCACATTTGAATGAATTTTGTTTTACAACCAATGACAGTCATGTTTCACCTCACTCTTTATCGATTTCTCTTTATCAGCTCCTACTTTTGTGATAAAGAAAGCTCATCCATTTAATATTCTGAACAGCTCAGAGCATTATTTTTCTCCAACAAATACATTGAATGTAGCAAATAATGAACACATTCCTTAATTTTATTGAGTTGTTTACTAAACAAATAAATTAATAACCTACCAATATTGATTATAATGAACAGTTTGATGTGTTTCATTATTTCTCCACTAGGGTGCATTCTTATAATATTGCGATCCTATTTGGCAATAAATAATATAATCAGGTTGCAGTGAATATACATAACCTCACATTTCTGATTTGTTTTCAAACATCGCCATTTACATTAAATATATAAATTTTTTAAAAGACAAGGGTAACTATATTTAAATAATGACCTTTGAGTAAACAGTTTAATTTTATTCGTTAAATAGTTCTAAAAAATGCAACTCTTGATTTCCAAATCATCTAGATAATATGGAATTTATGTCATTACTTATGACTATTTAACTCATGCCTGAAATGGGAGTCAATGACCAATCACGTTGCAGTGAATTTTCTTTACATCCAATCACAGTCGTGTTTCACCTCGATATTTATATACTTGTGTTTAACATATTAAAGAAAGCTCCTCCTTTTTAATATTCTGAACAGGTCAGAGCATTAATCTGCAGTGACCGACTCTTGAACTCGAATATAGCAAATAATGTCCAGAGTCCTTCGACCTACACATTTGATAATTGTGTGTTCAATAATTGTGTTTGAATACTGATTTTATTGACTTGTTTTCGAAAATATGAATTAACAACCTGTAATGTTGGTTATAACATACAGTTTAATGTTCATTTTTTCTCTATTAGGGTGTATTCTTACAATATTGCGATCCGATTTGGCAATAAATAGTATGATAAAGTTGCAGTGACGAACAAATGAATTAAACCAAACATTTCGCACTTGTTTACAAACATCGCCGTTTACATTAAATATATATATATATATATATATATATATATATATATATATTAAAATACCTATATTTAAATAATAATTTGTGAGTAAACAACTTAATTTTATTCATTAAATAGTCCTAACAAATGCCTCTCTTGCTTTTAAAATCCTTTAGATAATTTGGAAATCACTAGTGTCATTACTTATAATAACTGATAATAACTAATACTGTAGTTTTATTTATTCTTGTCTTCACAAAATGCAGCGGAAAATTACGATTATTAACAGAAATTGATTGGTAGTGATTTGTAAGAACTAAACCAATCAAGGCAGAGTTGCCTCAGACATGTAATACCTTTAGGAGTAAGTTTATGTCTACAGTATCAAAGACTTTGCTGTAGTCGAGTAAAACTGTTGTCACTTTTGTCCACAGAACATTTAGTGTTCTCTATAACGTGCAGAAGTGCGGTGTGTGTGTGTGATGTTTCGTTCCAAAGCCAGATTTACGTTCATCAAGAAAGTTACATAGACTGTTAGGTGTGAGTATATTATATAATCCAGTTCTTTAAACAAACAGGGAAAATATTCTGATTGATTTTAAATTATTGAAGATTTCTTTGATTTTACTATTGAAAAAAAATAAAAATTGCTATTTGATTGTTGTTACCAAGTTGTTACAAGGACGGAGAAAAGTCTTAACACTTAATGTCATATCACTGATACAATTACGCGTTATTTGCTAACACGCTCTGAATAGTAATAAACCATACAATACTTGTTTCCTCTCACACTATGTTATGTTTAGTATTATGTTGATCTGTATTCACAAGTAATTAGAATTTATCACCCAAGGAAGCTAAATTATTATCTACTTACCTCCCTACTTAGTTGGATACAATGATGGACTGGAAATTCGTACAATTTTTAAAACTCATTTATTAGAATCACTTGTACGCAAATTAATATATTTTGTTTGTATCTATTTTATATGTGATATCTGTTTCATAGCAACAAACAACACTATGTCAAATAAACCAATATATAATTATTATATACTGTCACGCAGCGAGCCTGGGTTCGATCCCCGGTCGGGGCAGTTTTTCTGGGTGAGGTATTTATCGGGGATTTTCCTCACCTGTAAGACAAATGTCAGGAAAACTTTAAGGCCCGAACGGTCCCCGAAATCATATACTCATCGCGATCATCATCATCATTCATATTCATCTTAGGATTAGGGGCTCTCCTGGCGCACCACTATAATCACCACCCATCATATCATCGGGGAAAGTTAACCCCGCCTTCCAGGTGCCCCAAACTCATAAGTGGGTTACAATTACGCCATACCAGGAGAGAACATCAGCAATGTCGAAAGACAATCTGGGGCATTTGAAAAAATAATTATATACAATCTCGTGGTGTTCATATGGATAGTCCATAGCAGTGGCCTCGAGGTAGCGAGTTACCTTGTCACGCAGCGGGTCCGGGAACGATTCCAGGTCGGGACAGGCTCTTGGGTGAGATTTTTTCGGGTCGTTCTTCACCTGTAAGACATATTTTAGGAAGCTTAGGGTCCAACGGTCCCGGAAAATCATTATGCCATCATCGTCATCCTTATAATTTCATCTCCCTTCTCCGCTGTGGAAAGCAACGAATGCTCCCACATCTATAATTCCCTAGTAAAGCTGCTAACATGGCATGCAAATGCTGTGATTACGGTGAAAGACCTGCCCTTGGACAGAATTACTATAATATATCCATCCATCCATGGTAATTCTGCCCGAAGGCAGCTCCTTCACTGCAATCAAAGCATTTTCATGTTATTTTTGCAGATTTACTAGGGAATTGTAGGTGTGGTAGCCTCCCGTTGCTTTCCACACCGGTGAAGAATGATTGATATAATGATGATAATGATAAGGACGATGATGATGGCCATATGATTTAGGAGACCGTTTGTTTTACAGGCGAGGAAAAACCCCGATAAAAACCTCACCCAGAAAAACTGCCCCGACCGGGGATCAAAACCGGGCCCGCTGTATGACAAGGCAGCACGCTACCTCGAGACCACAGTTGTGGGCTATAGTATATATATATATATATATATATATATATTTATATAATGCGGTGGACTAGTGGTTATGCTCCTTGCCTCTGGTCCCGAGGGTCGCGGGTTCAAACCCGGCCGGGGTCGATGGATTTTTGAGGACGGAAAATCCAAGGAGCGAGTCCTTCGGGAGGGATTTTAAGCCGTAGGTCCCGAGTCTGAAGATTTTCAGGCTCGTAAAAGATCCTTAAGCCTGAATTAAAAGGCGTCAAAGCAAAAATTTACCGACTTTTCACATCCTAGTACTACCTTGGTTTCCTAGATGTCAGTATGAGGCCAAACGCTGACCACGGACCATTCAAATGACATCTATACGAAAACAAGTGTAACTAAATTAGTATGGTTCAAATTCTTCCCTATAGGGGGAGAGCGCCTAAATCTCTGTTAAGGGAAACATGAGCTTACAAGAAGAACAATATAATCCAAAACACACAAAAAAAAATAAAATAGTGAACGGGTTCCAACAGCAAAGCTATCTTTCCAAGACTTAATAATGATAACTTCGTTATTGAAACGCGTTGATTATTCTTAACTTTTTGTTTGGTGTTTGGAATTATAATATATCATCCGGTATCATGGCAGCTGCCACCGTCTTTCGGAAACCAAAAGTCATTCCTCTCTGTCCATCCATTAATCTTCCTCCAATCCCCTGATATTCATAGCTACTTGTGCCCCTTCTATCCAAGTTTTTTACGCTCTTCCTCTCTTCCTCATTTCTATTGGGATCCATTCCATAAACATTTTAGGAAATCTTAGCTCTCGCATTCTTTTTACATGGCCATAGCACTGTAATCGTTTCTTTTCTATAATGCCTATGAGGTCCGGCTCCTCTTGTTCACCCATAATATATATATATATATATATATATATATATATCTACCAACGATGACAAATAGACTGTGAATGTGTAAGTCGATACATTAATCTATATGAATCATTATAACATTAAAATAATATATGAATATGCTACGAGTGATTAGTTGTTTTCTATTATGTGTTAAAATCATTAGGTGTAGGAGTTCAACTCAAACGAAAATTTAAAAACCGCTCTAGCGGTCACATTTTTCGATGTTTCACAACCAAACACAGAATATCCTATTAAAATAAACCAAGGTAGGTATTTTCAAGAAATGAGCGTCCAGCAGATCGGCCAAGAATTAGAAGGGAGAGTAACATTAACCATGATTTGTGGGAAGTATATTATACAGGGGACGATTAGGAAACATCTCAGGATAGGGATGTAGCCTATATGTGCGGCCATGAACCTTGCAATTCGACAGGGCCAGTGAGGTAGTTAGTTATATACGGATAACCTAAAATCCAGGAAGAAATTTTAATCCATCAATTGTTAAGTTGTGTACAATGATTTGTAAACGTTTTCCGTGACTGAGTGACCATTGCATACACTTAACAGTAACAGAGCACATTTAAGGTATCTGTAACATTAAAATACAGTTAATATTGTTACAGTAGCGGCTAAAAGGTCAAAATATGGTTTAACAAAAGAGTTTGTTAAATAAAACAAATTAATACGATCAAATAGTTCAACAACAAATTCATAAAAAATTGCTTGTTTTTACAGGTTTGGAAAATGACGAGTTCCACCGCTGATTTTAGATTAAAATAGAAAATATTTGAAATATTCTCTTGTAGAATCAGAACATTTTATCTGTAAAGATGTGTTACATTCCGTCTACAGAACTACATTCCTGCGACAATTTGTTAAAGTTCACCTCGGTATGACATTTTCACGGAACCGCTCAATATCAAGCTTTTACTTGGATTCTTTGTATTGTTATTAATCCCTAGATGTGAACCGCACGGCTTAAATAACTAAAATACCCTCCATTAACTTCATCATTTCGTTTCTACCCTATATGATATAACAATGATTGATTTGTTCACTCTAAGATGTTCCAAAGCCAGACTTACGTTCATTATAGAGAATATTAAACGTTCCAAAAGAATGCAAGTTAACAAAAATCCACCCAATACATAAGAAAGGTAGCAGACATGAATATAACAGTAATTATCATAAGTAACGTCACGAGTGATTTCCAACTTATCTAGAGGATTTGGAGATGAAAAGTGGCGTTTGTTAGGACTATTTAACGAATAAAATTAAGATGTTTACTGACACATCATCATTTAAATATAGTTACTTTAAAATATTTATATATGTAATGTAAGCGGCGATGTTTGAAAACAAATGAGAAACGTTTGTTATGTTTCATTTGTTCATCCACTGCAACCAGATAATACTATTTATTGCCAAATAGGATCGCAATAATGTAAGAATATACCCTAGTGGTGAAAAAATGAAACACACAAAACTGTGTATTACATCCAATATTATAGGTTATTAATAGTATTTCCTGACGCCCTATGATGTGAATAGGCCTATGTCAATTATATTTTTCAGGAATGTAAGTACCTGGGAAATAACGAAATAACACATTTAAGAAAGTGCAAACAGTGGTTTCTTTTTATTGTGGTATAATCAATTGCTACCTTTTTTCTATTAAATCCCGCAAGCGGTATTTGCACTACATCCGTATAAAATCTGGGAGCCACATCCAGTCTATGATTCTTACATCCTTATAGCCTATATAAATTGCTATATTCAACATATATCTTACAGAGTCAATCACTGCAAACTAATTATCTGACCTGTTCAGAATGTTAAAAAGGAGATTTATTTAATATGATAAACTTAAGTTGATAAATATCGAGGTGTACACGACTGTGATAGGTTGTAACACAAAAATTCATTGAAACGTGATTGGTCATGAACACCCATTTGGGACATGAGTTAAATAGTCGAGGAAAAGCCTTTTAAATGCATGTTTTAATAATATCTATGCCTCCATCTTAAAACGTTGTCTTAATATTAGTATTGAAATGTGCTATCAGAAACTCAAAACGGTTTTAGAAAAGGAAGATCTTTTCCAGACTGTATATGTTTTATAACATAGTTAATAGAGAAACGTAGAATGTATAACTTACTAAGATGTATGACAGTTTTTTATTTTTAGAAGGACTTTGATAGGGTGAATAGAAAAAGCTTTTGTAATATAATGATAGACAGAGGCATTCTTAAATTTAGTTAGAATCATTGAAAGTTTATTTGTAGATAATGAAAAATTAATTAGGATGAGTAAAAAAAAAAGAAACAATAAAACAGCGACAATAAACTGTGGACTGAAACAGGGATTCCCATTTCACCATCGTTTTTAATGTGTATATTAACGATGTCATACAGGATTGGCAAACTTTTTTAACTCAACATTTTAAAATTCAGGATATTTTATTATATATGTCCACTCTTCTTTTTGCAAGCGATCAGGATCTGTAGCATATGAAACAGAAGATCGCTTACAACGGGAAATTTACAAATTTAGTAAAATATGTGAAACATGCACTCGAAAGTACCCATTCCAAAACCAAAAGTTCTATTCTAGGGTATGGACCAATAAGAGTAAAAATCCCATTAGAAAATAAAATAATAGAAAAGGTGAATCATTTTAAGGATCTGATATAAAATGTGCGGTCAGAAAAAGTGAAGACATTACAAACAAAATAAATATACTTGGGTATCTGTGTGGTACAATAAAACTGAGTATCAAGGGAACTAGAAAAGAGACACTTTTAAAATGTTATAAAACAATAGCGGTTCCAAACTATAATATGGGTTGAACACTGGGTCTGAACCAAAAACAAGGAACGAAGAACAAAAAGTTCAGAAATTAGGTTATTGGGATTGTGTCTGGCTATACAATAGCAGATATATGAACAGTCATTAGACAGGATTGCACACTATAAAGACGAGTGGATGGGCTCACCAATAGAATGGATAGCAACAGAATCCCAAAACAAATTGAGGGGCTCAGTGGAATAAGGGCCCATCCCAACCAATGGTTGATTTTTAGTTATTTGTAGATTATGTATCCTATGGCCATCTTCTGTTAATCTTTAGAAGCTCATAATTCTAACTTTGCTCAAAAAAGGGTAAATGAGACTTTATGTCTAAGAAAAATTTCTAACTTCTTCACGTGCTCGGGAAATAAAGGCCCATCCCAACTGCTGACATGTGACCGTATATTGTCCGCTACTCTGTAGTCCGCTGCATTGCCGGCAAATATCAGTAAATGCAGAATGGCTGATCCGGCAGGTACATGATTGATTGTGGTTGGTTTGAAGAAATTGAACATACATTTCTTGTACCAGGTCACACTTTCCTTCCCTGTGATGCTGACTTTGGTGTGATTGACAAAGTTAAAAGAAAAACACAACGTGGTTTATACACCTGAACAGTGGGCTCACCTCATAAGAAAGAGTCGAACAAAGAAACCATTCACAATAATTGAGATAAATGCAGAATATTTTAAATATTTGGATAACTTAAATGTTCACAAAGAGAAATGTGACGCTGGACAAGCATAAGGTAGACATCAGAAAAGCATCTCAGTTTCGTTTTGTGGAAAACATACATATAATGTACGTAAAATCCAGTTTCAGTGACTTGGCTTTAGAGGAAGTAACAAGCCTTTAAAAAAGGGAAAGGAAAGTGTCCTATATTACGAGATGTAATATTGACAACAAAATCTCCTAATGATAGGATGATAAAGAACACATCATGACTCTCATGACATTTGTACCACCTGTACACCAGACATTTTAACAGTAGCCTTAAATCAGATGATGATGATGATGATGATATAAATGCTGCAAACGTAAAATACGTAGATTAATACAATATTCAAGTTAAAAAGTGATATTTAATTTGTTAATTTATGTTGTATTTTTTATATTCTCAATTTTCTTTTTCTTTGATTAGACATATGAAACAACATAGTGATCTATACATTTGCAGGCAGAAAGCTTATTTTATGTACAAGACATGTACCAAATATTATCAATGTGTGCTCTATATATTTTACTCAATGTAGAATTTAATAAAATGCATTTTTTCTCCAAACTTAGTGCAGTTGGGATGGGCCCTTATTCCACTGACCCCCTCAATTCTTCACTATGGACCAATAGTACAAAGAAATATAGGAAAACCAGGTAAAAATGGGCAGAACAATTCTAACATGAGATCGAAACAGATTTGAGGAAGTGGTTGAATTCTAATACCTAGGAACAATAATCACAAACAGGAATGAGATGCATAACTAACTAACTAACTAACTCACTGGCACTATCGAACCCGAAGGTTCATGGCCGCGCGGACATAAGCTCTCCATACATCCCTATCCTGAGCTAATGCTTTCCAATCATTCCCTGTATAGTCTACTTCCCTCAAATCATAGTTAATGTTGCTCTCCCACCTCATTCTTGGTCTACCAACTGGGCGTTTTCCCTCTGGCTTTCCTACAAGAAGTTTCCATGCACGTCTTTCATTCCCCATACGCGCAACATGTCCTGCCCATCGCAGTCTACGAGACTTAACTGTTCTTATTATATCTGGCTTCCTATAAAGACCATGTAGTTCATTGTTCTGTAGTCTTCTCCATTCACCTGTCTGTTCATCTCTCTTTGATCCAAAAATTTTCCTAAGAACTTTATTCTCAAATACTCGTAATCTCCTTTCCTCCCTTAAAGTAAGAGTCCAGGTTTTCGCATCCATATAATATAACTGGTAGAATAATAGTTTTATATATTTTCCAGCTTAACATTTTTTGAAAGGAGTTGGGACATCAAAAGTCTCTGCAATGCATAATAGCATGCATTTCCAGAATTGAGCCTATGTTTAATTTCTTTTTGCATCTCATTCCTATTTGTGATTATTGTTCCTAGGTATTTGAATTCAGCCACTTCCTCAAAATTTCCCTCATTTGTCATTAGCTGTCCACTTCCATTATATACTGAATTTCTACGTGTGACCATATATTTAGTTTTACTGATATTTATTTCCAGTCCTAATTTCTTAGTGTTACTCAATAGTGTGTGCGTGTTGGCCTTTAGTATCTCCTCGCTATCGGCCAATAGTACTACATCATCAGCTTATTAATACCATTCAGTTGTAAGCCTTCCTCATTCTCTAAAGATTTAATGGCATGCTCTAGTACAAAATTAAATAGTAAAGGAGATAGTGCATCTCCTTGCTTCAACCCATTCTGGATTTCAAAAGTGTCTGAAAACTGTTTGCCTACACGCACCCTACTCTTTGAGCCATTTAGACACATTCGTATAAGTCTAACTAACTTTTTAGGAATTCCGAACTCCAGCAGGATACTATATAACTTCTCCCTCTTAATTGAATCATATGCTTTTTGAAGTCTACATATAGTTGATGTACAGTACCATTATATTCCCATTTCTTCTCTAAAATCTGTCTTAAACTGACTATTTAACTCATGCCCCAAATGGGAGTCAATGACCAATCACGTTCCAATGATTTCTGTTTTACAACCAATCAGAGTCGTGTTTCAACAAATATTTATCAGTGTTATAATTACCATATTAAAGAAAGCTCCTCCTTACAATATTGCGTTCCTTTGGCAATAAATAGTATGATCTGGTTGCAGTGATAAACAAAAGAAGCAGTAGAAGCGTACCTATCGTTTCTCATTTGTTTTCAAACATCGCCGTTTACATTAAATATATAAATATTTTTAAAATAACTATAGTTAAATAATTATTTGTGAGTAAACAGCTTAATTTTATTCGTTAAATAGTCCTAACAAATGCCACTCTTGATTTCCAAATTCTCTAGATAAATTGGAAATCACTCGTGGCATTACTTATGAAAATCTGATCTGTTGTAGACCTGTTTCTTCTAAATGCACATTGATGATCTCCTAGAATGTCATCAATATAGGGAGTAAGTCTGCTTACTAATATATTTGTTAGAATTTTGTACGAAGTTGAAAGTAATGAGATGCCCCTGTAGTTGTTGCAATCTGTTTTATCTCCTTTCTTATAAATTGGTATGATAATTGATTCCTTCCATTCATCTGGAAGAGCTTCTTTTTCCCAAATCTTACTAAGCAACCAGCGTATCTTGTCCATCAATTTTTCTCCCCCTGATTTTATCAGTTCTGCTGGGATCTCATCTGAACCTGATGCTTTATACATCTTCAATTTTTCAATTGCCATTTCAACTTCTAATGCACTTGGCTCTGCGACTAGCATTTCTGCTGTCTGTAAATTATCCTCCTCAATGTCCTGTTCTGTATGTACATTTAATAGCTGATTAAAGTAACCTTTCCATCTATTTAGTATACTCCTAGAATCTGCAATCATATCCCCATTTTCATTCCGAATTATGTTTGTTCTAGCCTGAAACCCTTTCTTCTCTATACTAATTCCCTGATATAATTCTCTAATGTTCCTATTTTTTGCATTCATTTCAAGATCATTAATCTTCTCTCTCAAATATTCCCTCTTTTTACTCTTTAGTAACTTGGTGGTTTCCCGTCTAACACTACCCAATTGCTCTAAATTTACCTCATTTGGCTCGTGTAACCATTTCATTTTTGCTAGCTTTCTTTTCTTTACAATGTCGACACATTCCTCATCAAACCATTTCTTGTTTTGCCTCTTTTTTAAACAACCAATGCTTTCTGATGCTGACAATTTAATAGTATCTCTTATAGCCTCCCATTCTCTATTTATATCAGTTTCTTCTTCGTTTGCCACATTGTCATCTGAATATTCCAGTACTTCAAATCTATTAGCAATTTTGATTTGGTATTCTTGTCGTATTTCATCATTTTTCAAGTTTTTTAATTCATATTTTACAGAATCATCTTTAGCGTTCGTTCCTCTCATTAGCGATAGCCGTTGTCTGATTTTCACTCTGACCAGATGATGATCCGAATTGCAGTCTGTCCCTCTAACTGATCTAACATCAATGATGCTACTGTGCCAGCGTTTATCCACTAATACATGATCTATCTGGTTCCAAGTTTCTCCATCTGGGGACGTCCAGGTGTATTTATGAATATCCTTATGCTGAAATGTTGTGCTCTTAACAATGAGATTCTTCGATGTGGCAAATGTGTACTAATCTAACGCCATTGTCGTTACTATCTTCATGAAGACTGAATTTGCCTATTGTTGGTTTGAATATATCTTCCCGCCCCACTTTTGCATTAAAAATCTCCTAAGACAATTTTCATATGATATCGTGAAAGGCTATCAAATAAGCATTCTAGTTCTTCATAGAACTCATCCTTGATCTTGTCATCTTTATCTTCTGTGGGGGCATGTACATTTACAATTATAAAATCATGTCGTTTACCCTTTAGAATTATGTATGATATCCTATCACTAACAAACTTAATATCTCGGATAGCGGATAGGATCCTCCTTCTGACTAAAAAACCCGTTCCAAATGCAGGTCTTTCTGCACCCCCGTAGTATAACGCAAAGCTTCCTGATTCCTGACTACCTTCTCCTGGCCACCTAACTTCCTGTAAAGCGACTATATCCAAGGGCGATTTATCCAATTCCCGCGTTAATATCTCTAGTGCGCCGCTATTGTATAAAGTCCTAACATTCCATGTTCCTAGGAACATGTCCCTGTGTTTGAGCCTTTGGCATGGGTTCCCTGAAGTAGTCCCCGCCCGGAGAACCGAATGGGGGACTATTTGACCTCCGGAAAATTTTACCCCAGATGAACCCATGTCCGCATTTCTTGACTGTTGTATTTTTACGGTGAAAGATCGTCAGTCTTTCGCCCAAGGTACTTTTTTCGTCTGGCTTATCACCTTCGACCAGTCCGGCATGGGTAACCCTATCGGCAGCAATGCTACCGCCGGCATAGCTCTCAGGATCATTTAAGCACGCAAGCCACTCCATCACGACAAGGTAAAGATACCATGGAGGGGGAATGAGATGCATAAAGAAATTAAACATAGGTTCATTTCTGGAAATGCGTGCTATTATGCATTACAGAGAATCTTGTTGTCCCAACTCCTTTCATAAAACGTTAAACTGAAAATATATAAAGCAATTATTCTACCAGATATAGTATATGGATGCGAAATATGGACTCCTACTTAAGCGGGAGGAGGGAGGGGAAATGAGGATACGAGTATTTGAGAATAAAGTTCTCGGAAACCAATGGTGGATCAAAGAGAGATGAAGACAAAAAGTGAATGGAGAAGACTACTTACAGTGAAACTACATGGTCTTTATAGGCAAGCCAAAGGATACTATGAGAATAGTTAAGTCTCATAGACTGCGATGGGCGGGAATGTGGTGTGGCACGAATGGGGAATGAAAGACGTGCATTGGAAGCTTCTTGTAGGAAAACCAGAGGGAAAACACCCGTTGGTAGATCAAGAATGAGATGGCAGAAAAACATTAACCATTCGTTTGAGGGAAGTCGATTATATAGGGGATGATTGGAAAACATTAGTTTAGGGTAGGGATTTATGGAGAGCTTATATCCGCGCGGTCATGAACCTACGGGTTCGATACTGTCAGTTAGTTGGATCGAAACAGACCTTAAGGTATAATCCTTGATACTGATGAAGATAATCTTTACTTTATGGAATAAATGAGATGAAATCTGCTCTGCGGTTATATGTAGTCTTGAAAAGGGGCTAAAACACTACATTTGACCCTATTCTGTCCTTATTAGACGGAGAGGCTCGGAGTCATGAGGACGTACATGAGTGCTATTACATCAGCATATTCACATATTTTAAACACCTGTGGTTATCTAAGGGCCGGTTGTACGAACTTCATGTTAAATCATCAGGTAGCTGTCTGACGCTTAAGGCTACCAGGAGTGTAGAGCCAATATGCGTCTTACTAGCTACTTTTAACAGGTAGTTGGTTACACCGAGTGTAACTCATTATATCAGTTATGTTGGTAATACATTCCAATTTCCCTCCTTACTATGTTGGCTGAATTGTGTATCCGCGCGTCATTTTTCTTATGTTTTCTTATTTCGAATTGTAAAAATTCGTCTGCTTTCATTATTTATTCATACTGCATCAATGTTTTAAATTCTGATGTCATTAATTTTTATATTATATTTTCGTTTATTTTCAATATTGTAAATGAGTGTAGATGTACGTAGTTTGAAATAAATTGGATCAGCTTCCATTTTCGTGTTATTCATTTTAATATTATTTTTATATTCTTTCAAGTTTGTTTAATATTATAACAATTTAATATAATTAGGCCTACACGTAGTTTTGTGACGTATGTACGGTATAATCCACGTACACACACCAACTTTTAAAACGAAATGTGATGCTGTTTAGTTATATTAAATTCAAACTTCCTCATATTTGTTATAAACAGGTAGGCCTACAGCAGGCCCCCTATTATAATACCAAGATTTGTTTTTGATTAACTGAATTTTTAATTTAAAGATAGTCATTAGATGACTGAGGGCAAGTAAATGGTCTTCTGTTATATGTAAACATATTTGGTTATTTTGATATTTTTTCTATGTAATCTATGTCTATTTTCTTGGAAATTGACCAATTATAAGAATCTAATTGTTTTTACCTGTAGGCACATTAACAAATAAAACTGCATAAAAATACCTCAGTGTGAATTACTATCAATTTTAAGTTAGTAATGATTTTTCTTGTAATATTGCATTTTTTCCAACATGAAGTCGCTTTATCAAGTTTTTGTCCTTTCTGTGTTCAGATCTCTTTACTGTATTATAATATAGTGAAATTTCTACACACAACTACTCTTTGAAATCAATCACAATTACTTGGAAAGGAATATTATTCCTATGACTCTATATTCTGATCCTGTGTAAGATGACTCTCTCTCTCTCTTCCCAACTAACGCCGATGCTTTTGATAAGTTTATAAATGTCTTACTGCCTGTAATTGCTCATATTATGTAATAAGCCTAATGAAGGCTGTATTCTTGTCACTGTGTGCCAGAGGGGTAGAACAGTAGTTATTAAAATGCTGTATCCCATTGAAATCTAATAATAGCCTACAACAACCACAATTAAAAATATTAACATGTTTTCCTATTTAGGCCTAACTGTGTAAGACATTTGTTTTCTAAATTCATAATCTTTCTATGATAGCTATTGATATGAGTTTAGTCTTAAATTTGTACATATTTAAAGGATAGTTAAATTAGTAACAGGAACCTCTGCTCTAACCTCTCACCTCAACACAGTAGTATTAATAATGAGCTTTCAATTAATTATATTCACATGTTGATATTTTCTTAACTCCGCCATGGCCGGTCCCAAGCCCGGATGAGAAAGGAGGAGGGGGAGGAGTAACAACCTCGTTAAAAAACCAGGGTTCAGTTGGCTCCGACTGATAGTACTCTGTAAGGGCCCCTAGCCAGGGTTACGGTGAAGACCTCAACGGCAGAGTCGGCGCAGAAGGAGTCCTTCATCACGGCGGATCTGGCGGAAGAGGCAACCCTATCTCTAAGGGAAATAGAGAAACGCTGCCTTGCGGTGAAGAGGGATCTTCAAAGGCTATGGGAGGAAATCCCAGACAGAAATTTTCCTGGTCCTCCAGGTTGGGGGTTTATGCTGTGGGCCAGCTCCCCACACATTAGAAAAAAAAAACAAAATGCTAAAAGACCAAATCAATCAAAGCCGGACGGAAAAAAGTATGAAAGACAAAAGCAACGAAAACGGACATTGAATATAGGCACGTGGAATGTACGAGGAATTAGAAACAAAATTAATGAAGTAGCAGGAGAATTATTCCAGAACAATATAGATATTGCAGCAGTGACGGAAACAAAAAGAAAGGATCGGGAAATTCATATTTATGAAACTACATACATTTTTGGTCAGGTGTAAATAAATCAAAAAGAGCTAAAGCAGGAGTATCAATGTTTGTAAAAAAAGAAATACAGTAAAAACATAACAGAATATGAACATATTAATGAAAGATGCCTAAAGATTAAAATGAAGCTTATGGGAAGAACAATGGTGTTCTTAGCAGTCTACTCACCAACAGATGATGCTGCACAGAGTCAGAAAGAAAAGTACTATTCAGTATTAGTGGAACAAATAGAGAAAATACGAAGTAATGAAGAATTAATACTAATGGGAGAGATTTAAATGGGAAAGTGGGTAGAAGAAAACAATGATGAAGCAGTAGGAAAATATGGGGAACAAGAAGTCAACGATAATGGAAATAGAATCATAGAGATGTGCAAACAACATAAATTAAAGATAGTAAACACATTTTTCGACCATAAGGATATTCATAAATTTACTTGGGAACGACCTAGTCTCAATCAGAAATCAATAATAGACTACATAATTGTAAAGCAAAATACTTCCTTATTTATTAAGGACTCAAGGGTTAAAAGAGGAGCAAATTGTGGTTCTGACCACTATCTACTCACAGCACAGATCATCCCCAAATTCCCTACAGGGAAAAAAGTGCATGATGAAGCAAGGGAATCAACAATGCAACCGAAGCAGGAAGAAAAATTTAAACTGTATTTATTTAATCAGGATAGTATCAAAAACTTATATAAAGAAAGACTGAGGATTAAAATTGAGAATTTGGATTACAAGGAAGACATAGAAGAAGAATATAATCAATTAAAGGAAATAATACATTCGGCAGCAAAAGAAGCATTAGGCACAATAAATAAAAAACAAAATACCCAAGATTGGTGGAATGATGATATTGAAGAATTAACCAAAAAGAAGAAAAAATGCTACTTAGAATGGTTGGCAAATAAAACAACAGAACAATTGGATAGAATACAAGAGAACAAACGCCGAAGTTAAAAGGAAAGTGATAGAAGAAAAAAAACAAATTATGGAAAAGCAAATGCCAAGAAATAGAAAGTTATATAGGAGGATCACAATCATCAGAAGTATGGAGATTTCTAAAAACACTGAAAACCAACCAAGGACCCAGCAAGATAAATTTGTTAGCAAAATCAGACGCAGAAAAACATTACAAAGCTTTACTGTCAGAAACTAGAAATGAGTTTTTATGGAAAACAACAGAAAATCCATCCATAGAAATGAACGCCCTGGAATTTGATACAATAGATATAGAATTAGAAATTCAAACCCTAAAGAATAAAAAGGCACCAGGGCCAGGAAACATACCAAATGAGTTAATTAAATATGGCCCAAAAAATTTAATAGGTAGATTGAGGGACTTGTATAATAAGTGCATTGCAATACAGAAGATTCCTGATGAATGGAAAATAAGCTACATAGTACCAATATACAAGAAGGGCGATAGAAGAGACGCAAAAAACTACAGAGGACTAAGTATAAATAACACATTATATAGAATATTTACGAAGTTATTAAAAACAAAGTTACAAAAAGATGTTAAAGACAAATTAGGAGAAGATCAAAATGGATTCAGACCAGGAAGGTCATGTGTTGACAATATATTTGCAATACAACAGTTAATTGAAAAACGGACTGCAGTTGGAGAAGAAACCCATTTGACAATGATAGATTTAGAGAAAGCTTATGACTCAATTCCGAGGAACAAATTATGGGAAGTATTGGAGAAATACAATATTGACAGAAACCTAATAGAAATTATTAAACAAACCTATAAAGATAACTCCGCTTATGTTAAAATGGGAAATATAATGTCTAATCCTATAAACACCTCAAAGGGATTGAAACAAGGGTGCAGTCTATCACCAATTTTATTTAATATTTATGTAGAATTTATATTAACGAAATGGAAACAAAGCTGCAAAGGTATGGGGATCCCAATAGGCAATAGATTTTTGCTGACATTACAATTTGCCGATGATCAACTGGTTTTAGCGCAAGACAATTTTGATATGGAATTCATGATAAAAAGGTTGAAAAGCACATATGAATCATGGGGTCTCACAGTAAATTTACAAAAAACAGAATATCTGGCAATAAATAGCAATGAAAGAGAAAACTTAATATTGGAAGATGGAATCCAAATAAAGCAAGTGAAACAAACTAAATATTTGGGAATGATTATGGATAACATCGAAGGTATAGGCAAAGAGAACATAAAACATAGAATTGAATTGAGTAGCAAAATAATATCATCATTAAATTCCATATGGTGGGATAAGCATATTTGGAAAGACACAAAAAAATATATTGGTAAAACATTGGTGGAATCTGTTGCAATGTACGGAAGTGAGGTATGGATAATCAATAAGTACTACAAGAATAGACTAATAGCTCTAGAAATGGATTATTTACGAAGAAGTGCCAGAAAGTCTAAATTAGAACGTGTCACAAATAAGGAAATTAGAAACAAAATGGAAGCAGAAGAAAGCATAATTGAAAGAATTGAGGAAAAGGAATTAAAGTGGTTAGGACATGTTTTAAGAATGGAAGATGAGCGATGGCCGAAGCAACTATATGAATGGCATCCTAACAGAAAGAAGAAAAGAGGAAGACCAAGGTTAACATGGAAGGAAAACATGAAGACAGTAATGCAAGCTAGAGGGCTAAGCATCGAAGATGCCCAAGACCGTAGGCTTTGGAGGTTTGGCACGGGAAGACGGTAGCAGCTGTAAAAACCCGAAGATAGATAGAGATATTTTCTTCACATCAATTCTTTTAGCATAGTTCATTTTTTCTATAAAATGAGGAGCTGACCCATCGTTATAACCCGCAACCTGGAGGACCAGATGATTTTTGTTCAAGGCTTTGACGAACCAACATATCCCTACAAGGTAGCAGTTGCCGTATCCTAGCAAGGAGCTCACACAAAGTACTATCATCCAGGTCAGAATGAACCCTGGTTTTTTAAAGAGGTGTTATTCCTCCATCACTCCCCATTTCTCCTGGCTTGTGACAAGCAGAGTCTAGTTCTCAAAAATGAGTCTAGGTTGGCTGGAAATCCCTATACTATTGTATGGTGCAGAAACATGGACATTAAGCAGAGAGCAACCACATAAACTATAGGTGACAGAGATGCAATTTGGAGGAGAATTTCTAGAAATTCAAAAAGAGACAAAATTAGAAATGCTAAAATCACAGAAGTAATGGTTGTTCACAATGTTCTACAAGTTATCGAAGAAGACTGAAATGGTTTGGTGACATAAAGAGAAAGTCAGATGACAGGATACCTGAGATGATATTAAATCTTGAAGCGGAGGGCAACAGAAGAAAAGGGAGACTAAAAGAAAGTGGATTCAAGGAGTGCATAGGAGTGTAGTGTCGAGAGGATGCAGATAATAGGGATTTATGGAGGAGTAAAATTTACAATGGGTTGTAGCAAACTACTGTATTGTAGAGAAATTCATAATAAAGAAAAAGAATGTTAACATTTTCCAATTGTATTCAGGATGAGGAGATATCCCCTATTAGAAGACCGCTTTTAAAGTGCATTTTTGATGTCTACTTAAAGACCATCGCTGTATATTTTCTCATTTGTATTTCACGATTAATTTATTTTACAATTTGAATTAACATAATGCAGATAAAACAAATTTGTACATTTATATGTTTTTAACATAATATTATATTATTTCAAATTTTCTATCTTAATTTTGACAAATTTGTTATTGATAAAAACTGTAGTTCTTTGTGAAAAGACAAATCATAATAATTGAGTTTGTATTTTTTAAACATCCTTACCCCATATGATAGTTTAGTCGGACATATGTTTCAAGGCTCTTGTCCCGTCTTCAGCGTTTCACAAGAATGTTTAAAAAATACAAACTCAGTTATTAAATTAAACCTCATAATGTTACTTGCTAATGATTAAAAAAATAGTAATTTATTGGTACTAGTTATCTTCATGTAATAAAAACATATTACTCATACGTTACGTTATTATAAAAAATTATACATGTGGCCATCATCATCATCCTTATCATTATCGTCATGATAATTCTTCGCCGGTGTGGAAAGCAACGGGAAGTTGCCGCACCTACAATTCCCTAGTAAAGCTGCAAAGCATAGCATGAAAATGCTATGATTGCAGTGAAAGACCTGCCCTCGGGCAGAATGGCTATGGATGGATGGATGGTTGTAATGTGGTTACTAAAACCACGAGTAGACAGGGTTTAATATAAATTTGAATAATAAAATATACTCACTTTTTTAAACCACTAATTATAAATACGCGAGAGTAAGTCAATTCACATCGCTGCTCCACAATGTTCTTTTTACAACAATGCACTTTCAGTATGAACGTAAACAAATGAATGATTAATACACATAACTTTCTTAGAGACAATTAATTTTATTTTGTTTAATTTAATTTATTTGTAACACATATTATACATAAATTGTATTTTTCTGCGCTGCTTCTCTATATGAACTTTAATTATGCGCGCAATGTGCTTAAAAAGGGATACAAAGTTTTTTCTTCGCGTATTAATACACAGATACGTGCCCGGAGATTGACGTAGGTGTTACAGACAGCATTACCATCGCAGTTCTTATATTTGGGCGTGAATTTCCCGACAAATTTTACTCGAAGGTCCGTTCTGTCAGGCATGAGGTTGAAGACCTTGAAATTACCAAACAGCTTTTTAATAAATGAAAACACTCCCCGACTAAACATCCCTCTGTATCGTCAGAAAGAACACTTCGGTTACGGACAACACTACATTAAGACCAACATCATCCAGAACATCTCAACAAATGAACCTGCTGATGATGGAATAGATATTCTGAAAGGCTTTCAGGAAAAGAAAAGCACACGTATCTTTTCACAAGTTGATGACAACGGCACTGACCAAATAAGGTATATATTTTGATTTACCATATGACATTCTTTTACGTTGTGTAGATCTAAGTTTACGATACAAGACTCTCGGCTTTACTTTCATCCTAATCTTCACTCAGGAATTTTATGCCGTTAAACACCATTGACCCCGACCGCGGTTTTTAACCGCGAACCTCAAATTCAGAGTCATGCGTTGTAACCATTAGACCGTCACAACCAACACTTAGACAACCTATTAACGAATTTCAAAGGAATTGATATTGTTTTCATTAAGTTATTTTTGAAAAACGTGTACAATCTCCATTCGTCCTATTTAGTAGGCGGTGAAATCGACAAGTACGTCTGTGTGCGCGCTCTATCTATCAAGCTCTAGGGGCCGCAATTTTTTTTTCGAAATAAAACTCACCATTCAGCAATTTTCGGTTTTTCGCAACAAAATTCAGTATAAGGCATTACACTAAAACGAGAAATATATTGTCCAAAAAGCAGCAAAATCTGGCAAATAGCAGAAGGGTTTTGCCTGAAAACCCAAATCTAAAAATCGATCTATAATAATTCCGAGCTAAGTCCTAGTTGTTCTGTATACGAACTTGCATAAGATATTTACTTCGCCGATTCTGTTTATTGGGGTAACCGTGCTACAATGTTTACCCGCCATTTGACACAATTGTGTACGACAGAAGCTTCATTGATAGGAAACAGTATTTTAGGGGAATCAACACTGAGAACAACGCAAGATGCAACAAATATAATTAGGAACTTCCTCTATCTTTTATTTATATATGACAGGTATATATACTATATCATCATCATCCGGTCGCCGTCTTCCGGAAACCAAACGCCATTCCTCTCTGTCCATCCATTGACCTTGCTCCGTTCCTCTGATATTCATAGCTGCTTGTACGTACCCCTTCTATCCAAGTTTTCTTCGGTCTTCCTCTCTTCCTCGTTTCCATTGGGATCCATTCCATAACAATTATAGGCAATATTTGCTCTGGCATTCTTTTTACATGACAATACCACTGTGAACTTTTCTTTTCCATAATGTCTGATGTCCGGCTCCTCTAGTACACCCATAATTTCTCTTATTTCTTTATTTCGTAATCTATCCATTCTAGATTGCCAGCTGATTTTCTTAAAACATACATTTCTGTACTTAAATTTATTTTCATTTCCCTGGTAGGAATTTGCCAAACTTCAGCACCGTATGTTAAAATGCTCTGAACTATGGTTAGATATAGGCTATAATTCTCTTTTCTTTTGTTATATTCTTGCTCCTCCAAACAGAGTTTAACGCATTTATTGCATGTTTTGTTTGTGCGATTCTATTTTTAATTTCTACTGTGTTATCACTTGAATGGTATAATTTTGTTCCATATATATATATATATATATATATATATATATATATATATATATTTTTTCCTACCAGAGAAATGCAAAGAATTTTAAGTACAGAAATGGATGTTTTAAGAAGATCAGCTGGAAAATCTAGAATGGATAGAATACGAAATAAAGAAATAATGGAAATGATGAGTGTACAAGAGGAGCCGGACATCATAGACATCATAGAAAAGAAAAGATTGCAGTGGTATGGTCATGTCAAAGAATGCCAGAGCAAATATTGCCAAAAATTGTTATGGATCCCAAGGGAAAGGAGGAAGAGAGGAATACCGAAGAAAACTTGGATAGAAGGGGTACAAGCAGCTATGAATATCAGAAGAATGGAGGAAGATCAATGGATGGACAGAGAGGAATGGCGTTTGGTTTCCGGAAGACGGCGGCAGCTGCCATGATACCGCATGATGATGATTATATATATATATTTCGATGTTATAATTAATATTTTTGACATTGAGCAATACAAGCTTAATGTGACATGATAAGAAAAATAAATGCCTCGACGGGATTTGAACTCGGACCTCTGGATGGATATTCCAGTGCGTTACCACTTTAATTTGTTTACTTGTTATTTGAGCTACTAGACGGCATATTATATGGGTGCGAAACATGGACTCTTACTTTAAGGGAGGAAAGGAGATTACGAGTATTTGAGA
The DNA here is from genome assembly GCA_030220185.1 of Diploptera punctata. NCBI lineage: Eukaryota > Metazoa > Arthropoda > Insecta > Blattodea > Blaberidae > Diploptera > Diploptera punctata. Next base: position 26,901 of record JASPKZ010001164.1, read on the forward strand.
ATAAAGTTCTTAGGAAAATTTTTGGACCAAAGTGAGATGAACAGACAGGTGAATGGAGAAGACTACATAACAATGAACTACACGGTCTTTATAGGAAGCCAGATATAATAAGAACAGTTAAGTCCCGTAGACTGCGATGGGCAGGACATGTTGCGCGTATGGGGAATGAAAGACGTGCATGGAAACTTCTTGTAGGAAAGCCAGAAGGAAAACGCCCAGTTGGTAGACCAAGAATGAGGTGGGAGAACAACATTAACTATGATTTGAGGGAAGTGGATTATACAGGGAATGATTGGAAAGCATTAGCTCAGGATAGGGATGTATGGAGAGCTTATGTCCGTGCGGCCATGAACCTACGGGTTTGATAGTGCCAGTGAGTAAGTAAGTAAGTACTAGACGGCAGTGGAGACCGAGTTCCCGCTACTTCTCGTAATAATAGAGACTATATATATATACTCCAACGCTGTGGTCTCGAGGTAGCGTGCTGCCTTGTCACGAGCGGGCTCGGGTTCGATCCCCGGTCGGGGCAGTTTTTCTGGGTGAGGTTTTTATCGGGGTTTTTCCTCACCTGTAAGACAAATGTCAGGAAAACTTTAAGGCCCAAACGGTCCCCGAAATCATATGGCCATCATCCTTATCATTTCATCCTTACCATTATCACTATCATCATCATCCTTCACCAGTGTGGAAAGCAACGGGAAGCTACCACACCTACACAATTCCCTAGTAAAGCTGCAAGCATAGCATGAAAATGCTATGATTGCAGTGAAGGACCTGCCTTCGGGATGAATTACTATGGATGGATATATATATATATATATATATATATATATATATATGAAAAAAATAGATATTCGTGCTACATTTGCTTGATAGGGTAAGCGATAGCGCACTGGAAAACTATTCCATAGGTCCTGGTTCAAATCCCGTCCAGGCATTTATTTTTCTTAAATTTTCGTATTTCATATATGTGTGCGTGCGTGCGTGCGTGCGTGCGTATGTCTACCTAATTAGAAGTATATGCTCATTTCATGATGTCAATTTATACCATGTCATTATGAGCACAATATATGTTCCTTGCTGACTAACCTGCAAAGTTTGCTGTTATTTTCACCCGATCATCAATTGTTAATGTGGGATATTTTTCATTAAACAATTTGAACTTATTTAAAGTAGTATATTGTTTCCGCTTTTCAAATGCTTTGCTCTCCAATAATCAAGGAATCTATATAAATGTTGCCGTTTTGAAACAATTGATATTCCACGTATTCTGCATTGTGGAAGCATAAGAACAAAACATTTCTTATTTAATGTATTAAAATTGTGATTATATATTTTAAGATCTTCCGATATAAGTTATATAGACGTGTGCTAGATAATATATATTTTTATTGTCTTTTATTTCCTTTATTTCGAGTGTTGGAGGTAACCTTTATTCGATCAAGTCACACATCTGCTTTGTTTACATTACAACTGGAACTTGGCTCGGAAGAGATGTTTTACTTCCTTGTTGCAACTTAACTGGGTTCATACGATTTAGTTAACAAAAAGAAAGTTGTAATCCCCAAACCAGCAAAATCTGGACATAAATTGTACTTTGTGTGGAATTTCTGCGTAATGGATCATTTTGGTTTTTAGTTTTGCTGGATAGGAGTCTAGCGTTGAATGTATTATGTTTGTCCAGTAACAGTTAATTAAGGCTAGAATTTGTATGTAATTACATGTTCTTTCCCTTTGCTTATACGTGACTAAAATTTATAAACGTCCACGAATTAGAAACTTGTTAATCAAATAACACAATTTATCAATACATATTCTTACATACTATAAAGAGCTTTACCGGTATGTAAAACTACATAATCTGCTATATAAAAATAATATTCTAAATGGAAAATAATTTTAAAAAATCTCTGACAAATTTTACATTAAAAACTCAGATACCTGATTATACAATGAAACTGTTCTTCCAACCTAGGAAAATGCTGCTGAGAGACGGTCAAAGAATAATTACATTTTCCAGATACGATAAATATGCTGATGATGTAGTACTATTGTCCGATAGCGAGGAGATATTGAAGGGCAACACGCACACACTATTGAGTAACACTGAGAAATCAGGACTGGAAGTAAATATCAATAAAACTAAATATATGGTCACACGTAGAAATACATTATATAATGGAAATGGACAGCTAATGACAAATGAGGGAAATTTTGAGGAAGTGGCTGAATTCAAATACCTAGGAACAATAATCACAAATAGGAATGAGATGCACAAAGAAATTAAACATATGCTTAATTCTGGAAATGCATGTTATTATGCAGGATAGGGATATATGAAGGGCTTATGTGTGCGCGGCCATGAACCTACGGGTTCGATAGTGCCAGTGAGGAAGTAAGTAAGTACGATACGATAAATATAGATAGAGGATGGCACTGAAGACTTGGGTATATGGTCCCACATTACAATATACCTTTTAAACCCGAACGATCTACTCTGTTTATGAATGAAATAGTATAAATATGTAGGAGACACGCAGTGGTATAGTTGGTTAAGGCAATATTCTACAAGCTGCAAGTCGAGGGGCGAAACCCATGGGATCAGCATTTTTAAACTTCTTAACCTTCTGACCCGGGGTCGACTCAGCCTCTAACAAAAATCAATACCATACTCTGTTGTAGGAGTAAAGGCGGCTATCACACAAGGCTGATATCTTGTGCCGAATGTCTAGAAAGAGGAGAGCCTTAACCTCCCAATACCCCTAAGTAGGATCACTTTATAATAGAAACGTGACAATATCCTTCTTATCACGTTGTCAGACATTTAACAGTCCCATTCCTTCAAACCTGATCTATCTTGAAGTAAATTTAAAAATAAAATTTGTCCAAAAATTAAATTTTAATGCATTTAATACTACATATTTTAAGGAAATTTTATATAGTCTTACATATTTTACGTGATATTATTACATAAATATGTACATATTTTGCATGTTAATATTACATAAATATCCTAGCCTTACTGATGCTACCAGGTTTTCAGAATGTGAAAGCCGTAAAGATAAGATGATCTTTATCGAGTGAGCTGTGCTTAGATAACAAATCATGCGTTTAAACAAGAGAGCAGCACTTTACAGTTATTGCGTTTACATCCAGCGACTATCTTATCGGATTATCAATTGTTTTCTTAATAAGTTGTTCCCTTGACTTCTTCTAGATGGCAGGATTGTAGATTTAATTGACACAAAAACGTATTAATTTCAGGTAATTATAATAAGATGCATAATTTGGAAAAAAATTCTTTTTATTTTTTCCGTTCCATTAGCGCAGTTTAACCTCCCGACTTATTGGTACTTTTACGTGCCACGTGACATCCGGGCCTTACGGTGACACGACTTTTCGTAAGAAGGATTTTTAACTACGGATAAGGTACATACTTACTTGTCCACACGACACTGAGGGCCTCCCCGAAGGAGAGATCAGCTCAATGTCAAGGCCTTCTCCGAGACAACACAACATTAAGATGAAACATATCATTCACACACCCACACACACGCGCGCAATCATACTAAACAAATTTGTACAGAAAATACAAAAATATTTGGCTTTGTTGGGACAGATCACATCAGATCAAAAGTAATTATAAAAAATAAAAATTATGATGATAAAATAATAAACTAAAAGTATGTAAAACTTTTGTCATACGAGTTATAATATATGGGTGCGAAACATGGACTCTTACTTTAAGGGAGGAGAGGAGATTGCGATTATTTGATACTGAAATTCATAGGAAAAGTTTTGGACCAGAGAGAGATGAACAGACAGGTGAATGGAGTAGAGTACATATTAGTGAGCTACATGACCTTTATAGGAAGCCAGATATAAGAACAGTTACGTCTCGTAGACTACGATGGGCAGGACGTATGGCACGAATGTGGAATGAAAGAGCTGTATATAAACTTGAGAGAACCTCAGTATGCAGGCAAATAATGAGATGGGAGAATGACATCAACAATGATTACATTAAATTATACAAGATACGATTGGGAAATATTAGCTTAGGGTAAGGATATATGGAGAGCTTATGTCAGCATGGCCATGAACATACTGGCTAGATAGTGCCATTTAGTTATTATTTATGCCAATAGTAGTTCGTAAATGGATTCTTTCTGTATGGCATAATGTACGAACTAAGATGTATATTCCATGAACAATAAATATAAAGTTCTTCACTGTGATAATTACATAATGAAAATTAATTTCTTGTTGTTCTACATGATTTCAATCAGACGTACAATCTAAATTTATAATAACATTGTAATATGTTTCATTAAACTGTAAATGTATCGATAAGAATATTTAAGTTAATAACAGTAACAGAGTTTCACTAACACTCGGTGATTCCTATATCTATCCCCCATCGAGAATCAGGAAGGACCAGTCACTCGGATCCATTTACTGGACAAAGCAAGCAGCATGATTTGCTGTTCTGACCTCAAATATTAGCAGTTCTTAATTTGCTGTCTTGTTTTCACACCAAATGTATTACATAACTTCATAGCGTTGTTGGATAAATATCTATATTTTTAGCAAAATAATTATCGTCTGTAAAACAAAGAATAAAAATTAATCTTAAAACAAATCCAAAGAAAACTGTTATGAATTAGAAATACGAAATGTAGAGAACCTTGGTATAAAATTCACTTGGAAGAATTGCGTTTCCAAAATATTATGTATACTGAATATAAACTTATTAAGTTATTTAAACATAAATCAGTAACACTTAGAGTGCAGATTGTAAACATTCCTCAAGAAAACACAACTTGAAACAAATTCGTATACAGTTTTTTTATATTCATTTGAAAATTTCTTGAAGGAAGAGAAATAATTACTTAGGAACTAATTTCAGAGTACAGTCATTTTATATCTTGTGTCACTGGACATCAGTTTACACTGAATAGAATTCATAGGTTGTTCATACAAATGTAGTGCACCACATTCATCTTCACATGACACGTTTGCTGTAATTGTGATACACAAAATTGGAAGTTTTCTGCAAATGCAATGTGGAGATGTAAATAAAAAATCATCTCCCACATAAGTAGATGTTACGTTGATCTTGAAGTAGATTTCCGGGCTGCATGCTGTGGTCTTGAGGCTTGAAGTTCCCCAACGTTTTGCCAGAACCTACGTCCGGCATTCTCAAGGGTCGTGTTAGACTACATGTCTCAAGATCATGGCCTACTGCCCGAAAATCTACTTCAAGATCATCATAATAACTCCGACCGTGAAAGCCTAAGTGAATACATAAGTATATATTGTTTGGAGTAAATTGTTCAAAATGAGAGGTTTTGTAGAAATGCAATTTAGAAATGTAAATTTAAAAAAATCATCACCCACATAAGTAGATTTTGTTTGGCGTAAAGTTGGACGAAGTTGTAGTTCAGGCACATTCCCATCCTTGTATTAACAAACGTTTCACAACGGTTAGTCCAAAGAGTCTTGTGTCTGAGGTAAAAAATATACAGGGTGATTGTCTGCACAGAATCTTGAATTCAAATAATGCACCTAATCAATTCAAAATTCTATGAGACATGAAATGACATTAACTTAAACATGAAACTCAAAGACGTTATAAATTATATTTTATATTTATAAAGTTAAGTGGAATCTTACCTTGTTTGCAAGTAACCTGCGGTCGACACTCCTCATCCACACTTCATTCAACCTTAAATATAATTACATGTTATAAAACACAACATTCAAACTGTTTGAAATATAATGATAATTACAATAATAATTATAATAAAATCAAACAAAAATTATATACTCACTTCCCTGTGTTTACTCTTTAGTTAAAATAAACTAATGGTACATTAAATATTGCATGAACTAGTAGAAGAATGTACAGAATGAGGACTGAATAAACATTTGCACAAAACACAATGTATATGTTTGAGAAAGGATGTGGATAACATCATACTCGAAACAGGGAAGATAAAAAAGTGAAATTTTAAATATTTTGGGTCAATAATTACATGTTTAGGTGTATGAGAAAATGATGTACAAACAAAAATTGAAATTACTAAAAATGAAACTAAGACATTGCACAGAATAATTTGGAACAAAAATATTACAAAGGAAACTAAAATGAAAATTTATAAGAGCATAGTACAGAATATTTTGTCATATGGAAGTGAAACTTGGTCTTTGACGGAATTATAAAAGAATAAAATTACAACAGTTGAATTTGAATATCTTAGAAGAAGCCTTCAAGAAACAAGACAGAATAAAATAAGAAATGAATTCTCTTGAATAAAAATTGTCAGTACATCTGTTGTTAAGAGGATTGAAAATTAAACTCTTAAATTTTGTTGCGATGTACTGAGAATGGAAGATGATATATAGCAAAAATATATACCAATGGTCACTCCTTGGAGGAAATAAACGTGGCAGACCCAGACGGAAATGGAAAACGTATGTGAGAACTATAATGGATGATCGGAATTTGGAATAAGGAGATTGGAATGAGAGATAGAATGGAAACTGAAGACTGTAAACCTATAAGTGGGGGAAAGCCGAAGAAGATGAAGAAGTAACGCGGTGGTTTCCAATAAAATCATACAAAATGTGAACATTTATTATGAATAAAAAATATAGACTGAACAAAGCACAATGTATTGGACGTGTTTACACTATGAAAATCCTACAAATTTCGAATAAGTGTTGGAAGAAGAAGAAGCACTTACCTATTAAACGCTGTCCATTTATACCCCGAGAGAAGCCGCGTGGCCCACGACAACACTCGGGTTGATCTAGCATTTGTAGTTAATGTGCCCCATGATCGTGGGTTTAATCCACTTGCACTCCCAGGAACACGGATCAATTACCCGACGAATCAGGAGCCTGACTACTTATCTGGCCCGCCCCCACGAGTGGAGTATGAAGTATAATCGTTTATTCTTGATTCATGAATTCATCCGCAGGTTCACTTAATAAACTGAAAAACAAGAAAGGCAAGTACGTCAGCACAACACACAGAGGTACAGAAAACATAAACTAATATAACAAGTACTATCTTGATCCACAAGACTCTATTGGACAAAACCTAGAACTTAACTGAGCCAAGAATTGGCACATACGTACCTTCAGTATAATTGCATCGAATATTACGCCAAAAAATATATGCTTATGTGGAGTGATAATTTTTTATTTGCATCTCTATATTATATTTACAAAAAAGTCTCTTATTTTTAAGTATCACAGTATGAAGGTGTTGTACTACTCTACTAAAGGTAAATGATTCCAAGTGACAGAAAACTAGCGTAAATTGGTAGCTGCACACAGAATTAATTCACATATAATTGTTATTTATTTCTTCAAGAAATTTTCAATTAAATATTGATACAACCTGCATGTGATTTTGTTTGACGTTGTGTTTCGTTGAGAAGTGGTTCTGCATGTAAATAAATATATGTGTATTAAAATAATCAATTGAGTTGGTGTTTACTTGATGAAAATCCATATCTATTAATTAAATAAAAATAAAACGTAGTTTTATTTGATTTTCATATTTATTATATATGTCCCGCGCCGTAGCCGAGCGGTTAAGGTAGGAAGCCTTGGCGCAGAGCTACGGGACTTGCGCTGGTTCGAGTCTCCATGGGGGAAGAAATTTTCTCATGGTATTTCGGCCAGTATGGGACCGGTGCCCACCCAGCATCGTGAGGCAATTGGGTAGCCACAATAAGTAGCGGCTCCAGGTTGAGAAATCAGCTATAACGGCTGAGGGACTCGACATGCTAACCACATGTCACCCCTATACTGGCTGTTGATCATCTACCTCTATGATTGACACATGTGGATGTGAAGGGCCAGCAGCCGGCTGGTAAAAGGGCAACCGCTGAAAAGTGGAAAGACCCTCAATCGGATATTTATTATATAATTCAGTGACAGCTGTTTAGGTACACTTTACCTTCTTCAGACATGTTAACAAATTATGAATTGGATCAGTTGGAACACAATTCATAATTTAACATGTCTGAAGAAGGTACAGTGTACCGAAACAGCTGTCACTGAATTATATAATAAATATGAAAATCAAATAAAACTACGTTTTATTTGTTTTAAAATACTTTATATTTAAATTGATATAAATGACCTGTTTTCACCATAAAGTCCAAACAATCTATTATCTATTACGTAAAGAAATCACCCATTTTGTAGCATCCATTCAGGCTATAATATTCTTACCAAACAGTTTTCCCTCCTCATATGATTTATTTTACTCACTCACATTGCTGGGATTATTTGAATGACCTCCATGTACTATTCTTTTCAATTTCCCATTGTTTATCTTCATTGCGTCAAATTGATTTTCAAATGTAGTTTCCTAGAAAGATAAAAGTTTATAACTTATTAGTACATTTTCACAGTTATTGTGGTAGTTATATAGTTTCTTCTTCCTATATATATGCAAAATATCAACAGAAAATTATAGGCATTTTTATGAATTATCGGACTTCAAATAACTTGCAACAGTAGCTCACTGAAATAAATTATGAATAGGATGAACTCTGGAAACGGTGGAATAGGTTATAATACACACTATGGAGACTCTTGTTGTCTCAGAAATGTTAAATTAGTATTGCATAAAATGGCGCTTCTTCAAGTCTTATATTAAAAGGATGCAAAAGAGATTTCTTTGTTTAAGACATACGAAAATATTGGTATTTGACAATAAAGTGCATTGGAATTTCTGTTGACCAAACAGAGACATATAGACAGGTGACTGGAGGGAACTACATGTCGACCCACCCCAGTATGTGAAATTTAAGATTTATTTATGGTTTTCTATAAAGATCATCATAATAGTCTTCTTCGTTCATCTGCCTGTTCGTCTGTCTTTGTTGTCAAAACAATTGGAAGTACTTTATTTTCAAATTCTCATAATCCTTACTTCCCCCCTTAAAGTTAAAGTCATTGTTTCGTATCCATATAATATAACACAATTACAATTTTTCCGTTTTTTACAAGAATCCATGTAATCCATAGAAGCACGCAATTCCAGAATTGAGTCTTTATTTAATTTCTTTCTGCACTTTATTCCCACTTAAATTTTTTCCTAGGTATTTGTATTGAGCCGCTTCTTCTAAATTTCCCTCATTTGTCACTAACTTGCCTTCACCATTATATGATATATTTCTAAGTGTGGCCGTATATTTAGTTTTATTGATGTTTACTTCCAGTCCCAATACATTGGTGTTACTAAATAGAATGTGCTTGTTAGCCCGTAGTGTCTCCTCGCTATCGCCTAATAATACTACATCATCAGCATAAACTAACAGCTTATTAATACCATTGAGCAGTGCATCTTCTTTATCCTATAAAGATTTGATGGTGCGCTCTAGTAGAAAATCGAATAGTGAATTTCAAAAGTATCTGAAAACTGTTTGCCTACCCGCACCCTACTCTTTATACATTTAGACATGTTCGAATTGCGGACTTGATAATGTTGACATAATTTCTAATGGGATATTGATTATGTCTGACTTGAAGATAAGACACTTGGGAAATGTATAGCTTAATATCTTGTAATATGTTTCTAATGAAAACAGACAAACGTGTGAGAGCATAAACTGTGGACACAAACAATAAATCCAACTTCGCAATCACATGAACATGTGTTACCATGGTAACCGGACTGACTGAGTTTTGGCAACGACCAACATTGCCCAGTGTGCCGCTTTTCTCTGGGATCCTCTTTTAGGTCCCTTGGCGGCCAAATTCCATAGTGTTGTTCCTTATGGGGTTTATTATTACTTAGTCTATCGCGTGTTACGCGGCGGTTTGGTTCCATTGTACGTACTATACAAGCCATGCGTGAGACGAGGATGGTTTCTCACCAGAGCAGAGCGTCGTAAACCGCGCCGCTGGACAAACAGAGAGTCCGAAAGCCAGCGACGCAGAGTGAGCCACACTACTCTAGGCTGAAATGCAGCCTACATCTCACAGTGGGGGACCATCATCAGGGGCCCTGGTAAATATGTTTCGGTGTACAGCACGTCGCTGTAGCATACGCCCTATATTGGCACAATTGGGTTATCGTGATTATTGATAAGATGGAACATATCATTGATTTTATCCTCAATTGTGCCACCAGTATAGGGCATCTGTGCTAGATTGTGGAGCTCGGCGATCCTCGTATACGGCGGTGCCGAACAGAATATTTTTAAACATTTGTTTTGTATGATTTGGACTTTTCTTTTATGACAAGCCGCGAGGATACTCCAGGCTTCACATCCATACAGCATCATGCTGCGGATCACAGCTTGATAAAGAGTAAGCTTGATCCTAGTAGATAGCGTAGGCGACTTGAAAAATTGATATGAAAGTGCAATAGCAGCATTATCTTTGTTTTAGATAGTCGATATGAATTGTGAACGCAAGCTTGGAAATCATTTGGATTCCAAGATACTTGATTGTAGTCTCGAGACGGAATCTATGAGCTCCCAAGGTGAGTAGGGTAGGACTACAACTGCGGGTTTTCTTAAATAAAACAGCGTGTGTTTTATTTTCATTTAGTTGTAGCAAAGATTGGACTGTGTTTAGGGCAGTTTGGACCACACGAATGTGGAACGGTACGGATCTGAAACGTGTCTGATAGAACAGGCACGTATCATCAGCGAAGTATGCGATATGTAGGCCCTACGCTAGGAAAGGTAGGGAAGTGGAATACATAAAGGGTATAAAGGATAGGAGAGAGAACTGCACCCTGAGGAACTCCCGCCAAGAGTCTTGTCTGTCTGTCTTGTTTTTGATGGTGACTTGCACCGTCCGGTGTGCTGCATTCTGTTTCCCAAGGGGTGTAACTTGTCAGCAAATTCCTTTGTGGCTGTCGAGTAGGAGTTGTGGATTTATAACCTCAGCCTTAGGTGACAATATGTTTTACCTAACAGGTTTAGGTAAGAATAATAGTGGAAAACCACTACACTAATAGGGCATCAAAAACTGCGCCGCCGGCAAGTAGAGAGTCCGAAAGCCGAACAGCACAGAGTGAGCCACACTTTTAGAACGAGTAGCCTCGCACCATTATGTAGATGATCTCTCCTTTAGTGGTTAATCTGCGAAACACAAGTTAACCAGTCGGTTCATGAAGAGAAAGCGCTCCATACGACTAGACATTTCAGCCGGGAAAATTATCCATAATAATAAAGACAAAAACAAACTAAAAACAGGGGCTAAATAATAATTGAATATAATTCCAACCAACGAAGTGTGTGGTCAGATGAAAGCTGCTAACTTATCAACTTAGTGGTTTAACTCAATTTATATTTGTTAGCAAGGGCTGAATATCCCGGAGTATTTCCTCTCCACGTACGCTTAATTTACTTGTTGGCGATAGTTGGCCCTTTGCTTCAGCAATGTTGTTCTCTTTGAATGGTCTGGAAGCAGTGCCAGTCTTTAAGGCTTGAGTGAAGGAAACTCTAGGCTAAATGTTCTGAGAAGTGAAGGCCTTTCCTTGAGTTGTATTTACAATAGGATGAGGGATAGGCTCACGTTCGGATGGTTTCACTTTTTGGTTATGGATGGGTTTAGCTACCTTACTATAAGCTTCAAGAGCTGCTTTGAAAGCAGGGCAGCCTCTATGGGAAGCCGGGTGACCGGACTCCCCGCAATTTGCACACTTGAGCAAATTTGTGTCTCTCTGCGCTTGGGCCTTAAGAGTACAATCCTGTACCCATGATTTCCAGCGCAGACTAGACATCGAGGAGCCCGATTACGGGCAGGAAAAGTATGGTTGAATGACTGACACTTGTAGCACTGCTTAAGCCCAGCTCTAGGTCTATAAGGTTCTATGGCCACTACTGTATATAAGAGACGCTTCAGTTCAAAACTTTTTAACGCTTCATCTTTGCGTTCCGATTCCAAGATGTAAATGGGAAGTGGATTGACCAAATTGTTCTCCGTTTTGGTAATCTGCTTTATCGATTTGATGGGAAACCCTAACGCAAGGAGTTCCTCTTTAATTTCTTCAGGGGCTACACCTGAAGGTAGTCTCTTTAATACAGTTTTGAGAGGAAGATCTCTTTTGAGCTGGAATATATGGTCTTGCAGTCAGATTTATACCCACTAACCGACACATAGAATTGCCGAATCGTTAGGTATTTTGCTATTAATTTAATTAAACTGGCCGAAATGTGGAATTTTCGAAATCCAAATCGGTAAGTACGAAGAAGGTTTCTCTCCTAAACTTCAATTTTGAATCTTGCCAAAATAATTCTCTCCATAATTTTGCCCAGCACATGTAGCAGACTGATTGGTCTCAAGTTGTCCGGATTTGTGGGGTCTTTTCCGCGTTTGGGAATAGCGATGACCTTTGCCTTCTTCCATACTTCAGGGAAGTAATGGAATTGAAACCTAAGTTTCACTATCTGTAGGAGAAGGAGTAGGGCTTTAGTGTTTAGGTTTTTGACAGCCAGATTTGTAATCTGGTCATGTCCAGGGGCACGACGGGAGGTGTTGTACTATAGTTTTCAATTCTAAAACTGTACATCGGGACGGATCATAGGGATAGGAGTCTGAAAAAAGTACTTACCGTATGATGTACTTCAGCTTCATGAGTTGGTGTTGTAAGCTCATTTGGTCGAAACCGGTTCGCGAAGCTGTCAGCTAGGACTTGTGCTTTATCTCTAGGGAGATAAGCCCAAGTCTCATCTGACTGTATTGCCGAAGGAGGAGGCTGAGCTCGACTCCTGTATATACGTTTTAATATTTCCCAAGGTGGGGTTTTATTTTCTGAGAAATCCTGAAGGGAAAAATCCCAGTCAGCATTTCCCAGTTGTTTTAGTCGGTTTTTGACCAAACGAGCATAATGATTGTATTGATGTTTGTGATGGTAAGCTCCGAAATCGGGGTACCATTTTAAGTACTGCCTTTTAAAATTTAAATAATTTTGAAGCGTGGGATCGTCGTATTTTGTTCGTAAAGTGTAACTTATCCACGTTGTAGCAAGTGTAATGGCCGTTTTTATAGTGGCCTGGAAATTAAAGACTGCGTGTTCTAATTGTTCTGTAGACTCGACAGAGAGTTTAGGCTTAACCCATTGGTTAAGCATGTCAGTGTAACTCTGCCAGTCTGTGTGATGTCGTTTTATACTAAGGGCGATGACAATAAAAATGTTGGAGAGATTTTAAATAGTATAGGGGTGCGATCAGAGTCGAGTGCGTCTTTAGCACTTGTGATGTATAGTGAGATAGGGAACATTCTTCGACAAAGATATGTCCAGAATATCGGACCTAATACTATACGCTGTGTTCATGAAGAGTGTATGTTCCCTTGGAGCTGAGATTTGTATGTTGTGAAGCTGACAGTAATTTTGAAGAATTGCACCAGAGACATTCTGGGCACGACAATTCCAATATAGATGTTTAGAGTTAAAGTCTCCCGCAAGTAAGTAGCTTGGGGAGACAGAAGTGAGAATATCTAGGTCGTGCCTTGTCAGAAGCCTCAGACGAGATTTGTAGATAGTTGCTATAAAAATAATTTCGCGAGCTAAGACCGGAAGGAAGATGTCCGTGGCTTCAATAAATTGAAGTTGCGGGATTGGGGCCACTCTATGGCTAATGGACTTTTTGATGCAGATTGCGGTGCCTCCAAGGGGACCGTCAAGTCGGTCATTTCTATATGTATAATATTTCGGAATTTGGAAACGCATGTTAGGTTTAGGATGAGTTTCATTTAGTAGAAGAATGTCTATATCTCTTGTTTGCATAAATGTAGTTAACTCGTGAATCTGTTTAGATACACCATTTGCATTGAATGCCATGACATTAAGACACCTTTGATTTGCGTACCTAGCCATCTCCGAGACATGAATTGACCAGGCTGGTCATGAACACAAATCTCTCCATAGGTGAGGATATAGTAGCCATCATTGGCTGTATATCCTCGAAGAGCTTTTGTGTCTGACCAGACATTGGGAATGACCTGGCCTGACTTGATGCAGTGTTTGCGGTTTGTTTGGCAGCAGTGCCAGATATAACCACTTTGCTGTATGAAGTGGATGGATTTGTAGGCTTTGAGGTAAAAGTACGAGGTTGGGTAGGAGTTGGTTTAGGTGCAGGTTGTCTTTTTTCATAAAGCTCTTTGGCTTTTTGATATGCGGTGCAGCCACGGTAGGAAGCAGGGTAACCCTTCTCTCCACAGTTGGCATAAGTAAGTAAATTTTTATCAGTAAGTGCCGCAGCTTTTACTGGGCATTCAGAATGATTATGAATTTCGGCGCTTATTACACACCGTGGAATTAAGTTACACCCTGCGAAGGTGTGGTTGAACTTCTGGCATCTGAAGCACTGCTTCGTGCCAGCCCTAGGTTTGTAGGGTTCCGCAGACACTACTGTGTACGCCCTTCGACAAAAAAAGAGTCATCTCTTGAACGCACATTTCTTCTAAGTCATACTCGGCACAGCGCTGGGTTCAAACTAGGAAACAGGTCATAATTATGAAGTCCCTGAGCTACTGTGCTATGTGGCATAAACTAAAGACTCTTCTACGTGTCCCGATAGCTCAGCGGTAAACATGCGGTCACTGTTTCTGTTAATGAAGATCACAGGTTCGCGTCTTCAATTACGCAGTTTTTTTCGTGATATTTGTATTAAAACGTTTTATGAATTAAATACATTTTATTTCGACATTTGAATTAATCCATACATTTTACGTTCATAATTTTCTATACCGTTGAGGTTATAACAATGTTAAATTATATATTTTTACACGGTTTATATTAGCTTGACCTGTATCTGTCTCTGTAACGGAATTGTATCTATGTAACGGAATCATTGAAAACGATTTTCACCCACTTACATACATTGGATCGACTTGAAACTTTGTATACTTGTAAATTACCCATGACAATACAAAAATTTCATAATTGGTTTTCTAAAATCCTGGCTTGAATAATCGGAAAATTAAAAAAAATTAAAACCGGTGTAATAGATTGCGGACTTATCGACTTTTTAGCCAATCGTTGTAAGAGCTCAGTTAGCAGAGCGGTGGACTGTAGTGGTATATAATTTCAGTAATCAATAGGTCGCTGGTTCAAATCCGGGCCGGATGTTTTTTAGAAACGTATTAAGCAATTACATATGGAGAGCTTATGTCCGTGCGGCCATGAACCTACGGGTTCGATAGTGCCAGTGAGTAAGTAAGTATTAAGCAATTACATTTTCATGGGATTCTGGTTTATGACAATCAATTAAACTAAAAATTAAAGAAATAAATAATAGTTTAAAAAACTGAAACAATACGCTTTATTAGAAAACCAGACTAAAAAATAAAAAATAAATAATAGTTTAAAAAACTAAACAACACGCTTTATTTGAAAACCGAACTCAAAAATTAAAAATAATTTTAATTTCCAACACGCATGGGGAATGAAATTAAAGTGGTCAACAAAAAATCATATCCAACACATCTAGAATAAAACTAGAGTTATCTACAAAAAAATACCATCAAAAGCGTGGGGTGCTTTTTATGGTTTTTACGTTTTCTTCTTAGAGACTTTACATTTACCAATATCTGTTTGTTATCAAATGTATTAATTTATATATAGCACCCCACGATTTTGATATTAAAATTATTTTTTTGTAGATAACTCCAGTTTTATTTTAGATGTGTTGGAGATAATGTTTTTGTTGACCACTTTAATTTTATCCCAACCGTTTTGGAAAACAACAATTTCAGTTTTTAGTTCGGTTTTCTATTAATGCGTGCTGTTTTAGTTTGTTTAAACTATTATTTATTTTTATCTCTGTATACTACCGTCTTCCTCAACTATACTAACATTTTTCGTTGATTTCACTCTAGGGCCTTTCGATGCATGCTTCATCTTCTGGAGTTGTTGTAGTAGTATTGAATTAACTGTATGTCTAATAGAGGGTTTTGCTTATTAGGCACATTTTTCGTTGAGAACTGCTTGTATTCTTGGCCTTCTTGAAAATTTCGATTTCTTGTAAAATGTTAATTTTTGTGTCTGTTGTTTTCTCTGTGTATAATTTACATTGTATTATCGATATCGTTGAAACTGTGGCCGCTTTCTGAAAATATGTTTAGCGAAATTTTATTTCATTGTTAAAGGAGAAGGGCAAATCAAATTTCGCTGTTCCACCCGTTTGAACCCAATCGAAAATGTATGGGCTAAGATGAAAATAGAGATGAACTCTTATTGGCCTGCAGATGCACGAAAAACGAAAGATGGCTTATGGCAACAAATTCAAGACGCCTGGGATGCTCTAGCCGATCGTCCACGTGCCTGTAGAAATTTGATTGAGGACGGCAATAGATGCTGAGGATTCATACACCCGATATTGATTTTGGTGTGTTTAAGTGTTCATTTTCAGTTTAGATTTTTATTCTACCTTTATTTAATTATTAGAAGGTTTTCATTGTGTGGTTTTGTGTGTGCATTAAAGCCATAAAACTCAAATATAGAATTAAATATGGAACTATATTACAGGCGAAATGCTATCCAAACATTCAGTAAAAAAAGTAGACAGGGAATCGAACCCGTGAGGTTACGAACGCAGATGTTTGTTGTGTTAAAAAACCGTCTCGACCACGGATACGCACAAAGCCAAGCTCCTCTCTTTTATGTTACTTGAGTGTGCACTACGTTAACCTAGCAAAGATAGCAAAGAACACAGTACAATTACTGAAAACGTGTTAATGTGAATAAAGCTTCTGCGAATGCTCACGAAGTTCCCCGATCGGTTGATAGAATCAAGAGATGACTCTTTTTTTAAGGGTGTACAAGAGGCGTTTTAGATTGAAGATTTTCTTTTCCTTTATCATTATTTTCAAGTTCCCACAATATAGATTGGGAGGGAGTTCGTAAGTCGTCTTCTTTTTTCATGAGTTTGTTTTATATTTTTATTGGATATTCAAGTTTGTTTAGTTCATGTTGAACTTCTTCAGCAGTTGTGTCTTTGGGAAGCCTCTTGAGCACAGACCTCAGTGGCATATCTTTTTTTAGTTGATATGTGTAGCATTGCCTACCAGCTTTTAGAAAGTATTCTATGAGTGTATTGAAATATTTCACTGAGGAAGCATAGTAGCGTAGCCCCTTCAGTTGTCTTGACTACTTTTAGGTCTGGTTTTTATTAATAATTTTCACTTTCGGAATTCATTTTGAGAAAACAATTTGCCCCATGACTGTGATTGTGGCGGTTTAAAATAATCTCTTTTTTTGTTGAGGTAACGACTTTAGGTTCTTTGATGGATTGGCTACTATGCTTAGTAGTGCACCGGGTTTTGGTTTCCCCCCTGTGATGGTCCAGGTTGAGGAGTCAGTTTGAGATTTGTCAGCGTCGGATACTTCGGCTAGTACCAAGATTCTATTTTGTATCGGCACTGACTGTATCTCATTGTTTTGTGACTTGCTCACCACTGCATTTGGAGGTTTTAATTTGGTCACTTCAGAATCTTCCTCAGTCATTTTTTTTTCGACCACTGGGGCGCCTTTATCATTACTTTATAGGCCCTTATAGGCGGGGACCCTATTTCGCGTCAAAAAATAGGCAAGAAGTAGTGACTTCCAATGCAAAAATTTTGGAAAATTCTAAAAGTTTAATATAATAGTCTTGATTATTATTTTTTCCTTTTGAGTTTGATTTTTTTGGAATTCCTTTAATGCAGTGTGTGGATCCACTCACGTGCTATATCAGAAGTCCTCGAAATCTGGGTAGTGTGCCAAGAGAGTTTCAATACTACGATGTTTGTACCTACTATTTTTTTACAAAACTTTGTACGTAAGTTACTTTGATTCAGGAGAATGTTTTTTGCTTCGCTCCATATTGTTTGA
The DNA here is from genome assembly GCA_030220185.1 of Diploptera punctata. Taxonomy (NCBI): domain Eukaryota; kingdom Metazoa; phylum Arthropoda; class Insecta; order Blattodea; family Blaberidae; genus Diploptera; species Diploptera punctata. Next base: position 44,761 of record JASPKZ010001164.1, read on the forward strand.
ATTTTGAAATTTCACCCTTCCCAGAGTTCGTATAGGGTTGGCTCCTCATATTCGAGGTCCATGGCTTGTTCACTACTTATCGAATTTCAAGGCCGGCTGCCATTTATTGGACAAGTTGAATGATTCCTGAAAAGAAAAAGTATCACTGAAAACACAAAAAAAAAAAACAGGCTCTCAATGTAGCACTCACATAGTTACTACACGGTTAATAAAAACCCAAAAGAATTAACACTATATTCCAGCACAAACACTTTTTTTGTGGATGGCTCGATTGGGCGTGGCCACCTGGTCAGACCCTGGTTGAAAAGCGACACACTACACTACACTACACTGTTCGATTTTCCATAACTCGGTCAGTAAGAAACACATTTAAATTCCACATTTTTATTCTTTATTGTCACTGGATGGGAGAGGCGAATGGCTTTCTAAGGAGGCTTTTTTAGCACGTTTAGAAAAGAGCCACAGGTGTGTGTACCACTCGGTGCTTGGTACGTGTATCGAAAAAATCAATAACTACTTTATGACGTCACAAACAGCTGAGTAGCATAAATAATTGTACGTAAGGATCTAGGATGCCGTGTGATGTACACTCTCCACAATGCAGGGATCATGATGGGTAACCGGATTGTTGCAGTTATTTCTAAAACTGAATAACAGGTGGTTGCCTGTTAAAAATGAAGTTAAAAAAGCAATCGAGTTAATTTTTGTGCAATGAACAAAAATATATAATTTTATTAAAATGTTTGAAAAATCACTGCATGAATATTGATAAGTTCACGTGGCCTTGTAGTCTGTGTTCCAGATGGCCCGCGGTTAGGTTCCGTAACTTGAACATCAGGTTTTTTTTTTTCTCTAAAGAGAAGGAAGACTCTGCCCATCAGGGTCTGCGTTTGAATATGATACTCATATATCTAAGAAAGAAAAGTATTGAGTGTGGATTACATTCATCAGTATCAAATCAACTGGCTTAATATGTGGGACCGCGTGCCCGTAACAGGATTCCTAAGACAATTTTGTAATGTACTGGATCTAGTGGTAAAGGAATCTTTGGGTTTTTTCACTTAGAGATGGTAGGAAAAATGCATAGAATTCGTAATAGATACATTCGGAACTACGACAACGAAAGCGCAGAAGTAGAAGCTAGAGTAAAGATGATATTAAGAAGTTCAAGAAAGGACAAAAGCAAAAAACTAAAAAATATGAGAGAGTAATTCGCAGCGTTCTACAGGCACGACGCATGAATGAGCCATGGGCTTGTCAGCCCGTACATGACCGATTCATTTTCCTCACAAACATTTTGATGATATTATAAATACCTTGGCAACGATTAATAACCTAAACATAAATAATTTATACTAGGAAAGTACCATAACTCACACACCATGCATTGATGGAGACTGTTTTCATCCCGAATTCTCTCATGAACATATTTATTAATAAAGGGAAAACCGGCCGTTCTTCGAGTAAATATTAAATGGGTGCGTAACAGGTCTCTCATTTTAAGATAGAAGGCACAATTTATTGTGTTTATTTGAGAATAAAGTGCTTAGGAAGATGTTTGCAACAAAGAGAGATTTACACACAGGTGAATATGTAGGGTCTACGTGAACAGTGAATTTCATGGTATTGATAGGAAACCAGATGGAATAACAATAGTTAAGTATTGTAGACTCTGACAGGCAGGACATGTGGCAGGTTTTTAAAAAAGAAAGAGAAGCACCGGAACTGATTGTAGGAAAAAACGAAGGCAGCCAGTAGATAGGATAAGAATGGGCGCTAGAAAAACATTGTCCATTGAGAGCGCAACACCTATAGCAAGACTTGAAAATCAGGACACCTTAAAGTAACATAAAGTGTTTTACAGAATCTCGGAAATTAAAAACCACGCTATCGCTGGGTTTTAAACATTTCTTCCTCGCTTCTGTAAAATCCACTTCCAAACCTCGCACCGTAATATACTATGTTTATCCTCACAATAGCAACTAAATTACCTCGTATTTTAGATAAATTTTCACACAATCCTCTTAATTCAGAGCCTAATTTATTGCTTTCCCTTATTCATTTTACGTTTTCTAAAATAATATTTTGTTTTTTGTAATCCCGATTTTCCCGAAGTAAAAGAACAGGTAATTGTAATTATACTTTAGCAAAACAAATTTTGAAATATTATTCATGCCGTAACCACGTGACCGCGATGCTATTATTGAATCGTGACGTCATTGCTTAGTTTATTGAGTGTCTTTCCAATTATTACCTTTCAAAAAACGTAATAAAAATAATTCTATATGTAGTGCAGATTTAAGCAGGTCTACAGTAATGTAGGTAGCAAGAAAATTATTCCTTTAATATGAATTTTATGATTTTTTTTATTTGCGCGAAATAAAACAAAAATATTTGTCATTTTAGTCAGGAACCTCAGGCGAATAGAGAAAATACAGGAGGAATATAATATAACGTACTCGGAGATCAGCGCCCCTAGCGTTCAACAAACTTAATGAGTATTTCATCTTTAGAATTTGCTGCATTAGCGTTTGTTTCATCTATTAACCCAATCAATTTGAGGAAGGTTACCCGCGGGCTTGGACGAAAAATATATAATTGTTAGTTGTTAATTTTTTCCGATTTAATTAATTTACACATTTTCCATTGAAAGTGATATTATTTTTGCTACATGTCCGACATGTTTTGTACTATTCATAGTTTAAAATTGGATTAGATTCGATGTTTCGTGTGATGACAGAGTTTGAGTTGACAAATTCCTTTCAAAAGCCACGAGCTTGTGGACTGTGTGATGTGTGACTGGGAATTATAACAAAATACTCCAGTCGATTAAAATTATATACACCGAACACACGTATCACTTATAATGCACTTTTGTACAAAATAAACTCACTGCGAAATTTAATAATTAATTTTACGCATTTTAGCGGAGATGGCCGGCACGTGTTACCTTCACGGAGTCCTAGCTACATCTGAGGGCTTGTGGCTGACGCATGCTATTAAGGTACGTACACATATGCACGCTGCGAACACGAACGGCGCGCGCGCGGCGCGTGTTATGTTCGTCGAAATGATTAATTTCAACGAACCTCCTGCGATCCATAGGAAACCCACAAACCTTCAGTAGACATTTTGCAGAGCAGGTGTAACCAACCATGTCTATTTCCTTTCCGTTCTCCCGCTTGTCCTGCATTCTTTCCAAAAAATAGGAACTTTTTTTTAAAATGCCGCGGGACGCGGGACAAATTGTTAAAAATCGGGACTGTCCCGCTAAAATCGGGACGTCTGGTCACGCTTATTACTTATTACATCTTATAATTTTATTTATACTTTTCAAATATTATAGCATTAAAGGAATTAAAAAAAATATATGATTTGTATATATATGTTTAAAATTATTAAGAATCTATCTCACCATAACATGGCCTTAATTTTTAATAAAGATGTACATGATTATTATACTAGAGGTTGTACTTTATTGCACAAAGGTACTAGTTTTTCTCAAAAAAGGTATAAAAGGGATTCGTTATGCATTAATCAACCATTACAATAACTTACCTATTGAATATCAACATTTCACGAATGTTAAACATTTTTCTAACTGTATTAAAAAAATATTTTTTCTCATTGCTTTCTTAGTTAATTTTGTTAATTTTATTATTATTATATTATCCTGTTTAAATATTGTTTTTATATGTGTATATATTATGCATATATAGTAGTTTGTATTACTTAAACTTATGCCTGAATTTGTTTTCTTGTTTTATTGTTAATTGTTTTATGGCCATTATTTTTTGTATATTGCCCCTTAACATGAGCAATCTTGCTCTTTGGAGTCTTTGAAGAAATAAATAAATAATTAGTAATAAATGTGTTTTATATATTGTATTGTTTTGTGATACTTCATACATAATATTATGAAATGAACGTCTTAAATAAATAATGTTTTCTAAATAATTCTAATTTGTTCATACAATTACAGTACACACGAAAAAAAAAACACATAACATTGAAGAAAAACAGGCATCTCCTTTCAATGATTTTTTAAAATGATCCTTATGTTGAGGATCCCACAATAATTGCTTGCTTCTATAAATATCAATAAGTTTTTAACATGTTTTCCCTCTGACCACTCCATACTCAAATAATAGGTGCGCACCGAAAACAACGAACCTCTGAGGTACCCGTCCAAATCTAAACAGCGAACCATCAAAGTGTTCGTGGAAAAAACCGACAATGAGTGGATCGTGGTGCGAGACGCGCGCGCGCACCTTAAAACCCCGTTTATGTGCAGGCAGACAGAAGCTTCCAGACGTTTCTATACAACAAAAGAAATTAGTCACTCGAGAAGTTGAGCGCGGAGGGATACAAATTATATGAAACCCTTAAAAATAAAATATATAAAATTAACTACAAAATTTATATATATATATATATATATATATATATATATATATACCGTGTATAACATTTTGGGAATCCGACGGTTGACCACTTATCACACATAGCTATAACGTCTACCTCTCTGTTATACCAAGTGCCTAGCACACTTATCGCTCCATGAGTTTAACTTAGTTTAAAGAAAGGAATGACTTCATTTTAAAGCATAAAAACAAAATGTTATCTGAAATAAGGTAAATTAGAATATTTGTAAGTTTAGAGTTAAATTTGTTACGTTATTGAATGAGCCATTTAAACGATGATAAATGTGTTATCTGAAAATGTATCTATATATTTACCTGATAGAAAAAAAGTGTGTCATTGATCTCTCTAAATTTCTTGGAAGTATAAACTTATAGATAAAACAGTTTTGAATTCAGTTTGTCAAATATTAATATTTTATTAATTTAAATATTTTTCAATCTCACATTTAGTGGCGTTGCTTCGTAACGTACTCGTAAGTTATTGCATAATTACTTGTTATTCAACAAGGCGCACACCATGCTATTTTTATGAAAGTTTTCTTCTCTGTAAATTATAAGGAGCAAAATTTTTCCGCCATCATCATCTGGCCATCATTATCATATCCGCCATGTTTAGTAAGAATGGGTGTGTGAATGGTATGTTTCGTCTTAATGTTGTGTTGTCTTGGAGATGACCCTAAAATTCAGCTGGGGCTCACCATGTCCTTGTGTTATTAAAAAAGTATGTGTGTGATCCTCGGTTAAAATCCCTCTCCGGGCAACTGTAAGGCCCGGGTGGCGCGTGGTACGTAAAAGTACCTAAAAAGTGTGAGGTTTAACTACGCTAAATGAATATAAATATTTATGAACTGCACGTAGCGGAAATCCCGATAACGAATAAAGCAAGACGTTACAATTCGTTTTCTCGTGGAATCCCTTGTTTAAAAATTCTCAAATATCAGCTTTATCTTCATAGAAATGTGACACTAAGTTAAAATTTTGTTAATTTGAAATAGATTGGAAGTTCTCAGGAAAGTTAGATGAACAGCAGGTGAATGGAGAAGAGTGCGTAACACTGAAGTAAGATAGGTAAAATAAGAACAGGTAAGTCTCGTAGACTACGAGGGGCAGGATATGTGTCAAGAATGGAGAATGAAAGACGTGCGTGGAAGCTTCTTTAGTGGAAAACCAGAGGTAAAACGCCCAGTTGGTTGATCAAGAATTAGGTGGGAGCATTTATTAATAGGAAAACCATAGGGACAACGAGCAGTTGGTAGACCAAGAATTCTGTGGGAGAATAACATTAACCATGATTTGACAGAAGTACACTTATGCAGGGAATGATTTGAAAACATTATCTCAGGAGAGGGATAAAGGGAGAGCTTATGTCCGTGAGGCCATTAACCTACGGGTTCGATAATGTCAGTGAGTTAGTTAGTATGACATTTTCATGCAAACAGAACAAATATATCGAATATATTCTCTTTGTCCTTTGTTTCCTTCCTCTTCTTGAACGTCGTAGAAAATCTTGGTGGACCAACGGCTACCATCTGACTCCCAGGGTCATGAGTTCAAACTCTCAGAGATCTGTGGATTTACAGTGTGCACTACGTTAACTAGCAAACACCACAGTACAATTACTGAAAACGTGTTAATGTGAATAAGGCTTCTGCGAGTGCTCACGAAGTTCCCCGATCGGTTGATAGAATCAAGAGATGACTCATTTTTTGTCTAAGGGTGTACATAGTCTAGCTTCTTTTGTCGGAATAGTTTTGGAGTGGGTTCTAACGTCCAAACTGCAACTTGGAACGCTAGGATTTATTTAAGGTTATATCCGTTAGAAGATTATCTTCTCTACGGCTAACGTTTTCCTCTCGTCTGCTATCTTTAGTTGGAAAGTCAAATTTTCTCCGGCATTGATGCAGTTTAACACGTTCTTAGAGATTAATTAATTATTTTGTTTCTCACCCAAGGTTTGTCCAGTAAAGGTAGCCCTGCCACGGTACTTCTGATTTAGCTCGAAACACTCCCACTATCATCAAGGTCATGGAACTCCTGATGATGCTAGATGTATAGGGTGTAAAAGGACCTCACCGACAAAATGATAGGGATAATAGGCCATGCAGAGAGGATAATGTTTTGTGAAGGAACATATAGTAGGAAACACGTCGTTTTTTAGTTATGCGCAGATGAAGGTGTTCACCCATAAGGGTCGGAATTGAATATAAACAATTGTACACGTATCCTTTTATTGAATAAAACATGTTTTTACAATAAGTGTTCAAAAAATAAGTGTTTTGACGATGTCAATAAGAATCCTGCCATGATCGGCCGTAATGGCCGTACATTGTTACGACGATATCAAACATTCAATGAGGCACAGGGTCGACTACTTGAACACATTGTTTTTTTTTTTTTTCAAATGCCCCAGGTTTGTCTTTGGACATTCCTGGTTTCTCTCCTGGCATGGCGTACTTGTAACCCACTTCTGAGGTTGGGGCGCCTGGAAGGCGGGGTTACGTTGCCCCTATGATATGATGGGTGATGATGATAATGGTGCGCCAGGAGAGTCCCTAATCCTAAGATGAATATGAATGATGATGAATGCGATGGCCATATGATTTCGGGGACCGTTTGGGCCTTAAAGTTTTCCTGACTTTTGTCTTACAGGTGAGGAAAATGCCCGATAAAAACCTCACCCAGAAAAACTGTCCCGACCGGGGATCGAACCCGGGCCCGCTGTGTGACAAGGCAGCACGCTACCGCGAGACCACAGCGGTGGACTGAACACTTATTGTAAAAACATGTATTTTCAGAAAAATGACACCTGTGCAATTGTTTGTTTTCAATTCCAACCCTTATGGGTAACTCATAAACAACGTGTTTGCGACTAAATGTTCCTTCACAAAAAATGATCTTCTGCATGGCCTATCATCCCTTTCATTTTGTCGGTGCGGTCCTGTTACACTCTGTGTTTTTAGGATTGTTATTAATTAAACATTTCCTCTTTCTAACTTAACTTTGGGTATGATATGCGTTTGTTATATTGTGTTGTTCTCTACTGTCTTCATGATGTACTGGAGTCATAACTAAAGACTCGGCTAGGCAAGTCATCTTGTACCTATTTAATGTTTATTTCTCGTTCACATTTATTTTCATCCGCCCAGCATAAATATGTGGTGCAATTGTAGTGCACAAAACATCAAATCAAATCAAAAGTTTAGGGTAAAATAAACAAAACTAGAGGATGAAGCAATGTTTTAAATAACTCTATAAACATCTGCTGGAACAGGAAAAATTCATTAAATTTTCTGAAAAAAAAAGTCGAAAGCACGTTGCATAATTTGCTAAGGCAATATATTACAAGCCGGAAGGTTGCGAGTTCGATTTCAGATGAAGTCAGGCTTATTACCACTTGACGAAACTTTGTGGTAGGATCATGTCACTGGGTTCTACTCAGCCTCTAAAATCAATGAATACCAGATATATTTTATTGACTCAAACTGTCCATCACGCAGTACTAAAAACTCGGGAGATAAATAGTCTCCAATTGCCAGCCATAATCTCCTACTTTTTCAATAGCTCTCTGAGTCCTTTAATAGGGTCGCTTTACACTTTACAAATATATAACTTGGGGTGATGAGTGCTTTCCACCAGATAACTTTATGTCTTTACATACTCACTTCTTTCAAGAGGTTTCGTGATGTTTTAAGAAATTTGTTTGTTAACTGTTACATTAAACTAGACCTGAAACATTATGTTGATCTACCGAAATAACTAACTTATGTAGTGTATAATATTGTAGTCTGAAAACAAATGAGTGTCATGTATTAACTTGCAAAAGATAGAGAAATATCAAAAGGAGAAATAAAATCAATAAGATTCATATTCCAAATAAGTAGATAACGTGGAGTCAATGAACAAAGCAAGCAGTAGGCGGAATAAAATAATTAATGCGGACATTTCCTTATAATAATGCCTAATGTATCGTGTCTTGTCACAGGTACACGATACTTCAAATTTCTATTTAGAAGGAATTTTCTCATGGAATATTGAGGAATAGGAGATCGGTGCCCTTAAGGAAACGCCCAGTTGATAGACCAAGAATGAGATGGGAGAATAACGTTCATGTTTTGAGGGAAGTAGATTATACAAATGAAGATTGGAAGACATTTGCTTAGGGTAGGGATGTATGGAGAGCTTATGTCCGCGCGATCATAAACCTATTGAGCCAGTGAGTTAGTTAGTTAGGAGATCGGTGTCCACCCAGGATCGCGGTAAATTTGTGCAGCTCTAATAAATAGCGACTATAAGAATTATTAGACATCCTGACCACATACCAACCACATACTGTTTACATTATCGTCTGTGGTCTGTAGTGGGATCACTTTACACACTTTTTACTACCTCTATAAAATGGGACAAGTGTTCAGCCAGTTAATAGTTCAGTTGTCTTGGAAACCTCTCGCGGCATGAAGGTTTGTTTATTTTAAAGAACAGAGATGTTTATTTTAAAAACAGAATGAAAGAAAATGTTATCCATAAGAATGAAAAATAGAACATTCGCAATTTTACAGTTAGATTTGTTTTGATTTTCAATGAGTTATCATTTCAATTGCATATATAGTGTATCACGTGATATATTAATACACATTTGAGGGACAGGAAAAGTACTAGGTTGGTCACTTTATTGTAGAAATAGAGTATTAGATTCTCAATGGAAAGTGTTATATTTTAGGAGTCCGAAAGATTAAAAAAATGTGTTTAATCATGGGTTTATTTGCCCTCCAAATTAGGCACATATTAAAAAAAGTAGGTACGTTGTGTAGGTTAAAAGCAAAAGCGCAGGTTAGCAGTATAGAGAAAACAGTTGTCAAATTGAAGGTGTGTAAGAAAATCACAGGTAATTCGAATGATAACTACGGGTGATGGGTGTTTTCCGCCAGATAATGCGAAAAAGACATTTATGCCTTAAACACTTCATTTAAAGATGTAACTATGATATTGAATATTTATCTGATAGAAGAAGGTCGATACATACATTTCCGCGGTATATATCGATAGATGAAACACTTCTGAATTACATCTGTCAAATATTAATATATTTTAAAATTAATTTGTAGGAATTGTTTGTATTTTAACAATTAGTGACGTTGCTACTTTAGGATACAGTTATTACGTCAACATTATTGTTATCTCTTAGCAACAAAGGACATTTTTACAATCATTTTTTCACAATAATGCGTTCTGTCGTACTTATAGGAATGACGACCATGATGGAAAGTAGGGGTAGCCAAGTCATAAATAACTGTACTGTAATATTACAAATTACCTACGTAGGGCGGCACGTAAAACCACTGACATTTTTTGTACGCTACGTATACAATCAAGGGTAGTGTGAATATACATTATACCAAACAATTCACAGCATTTTAAATTAACTGAGCTTTATTTGAAACAATATAAAATAATAAATTCGTACTTGCCGTCATTTTATGCCTGATTGGTGTCACGGTCTACTGTAGTCTCAACTAAATGATTTTCGGCATTTACCATACACACATTGGTCAGCCTGGTAACGTCAGTCAATTGTTTATAATGAACGCAAATATTTCCAACAAAGATGTTATTTTACTATTAGTTATCATTATGAAAACATCATCGAGCAAAAAATATGTATAACATAAGTTTGTGAAATGTTTTACAGAATCTCGGAAATTATCGCTCTGTTCTTAATAATTTTCTCGCTTCTGTAAAAACCACTTCCCAACCTCGCATTGTAATTTACTATTGTGAACTTTAACTGTCTTCAATAAAACTGTTTATTGGACGTTGGGGAAAAAGCTCCAAATCGATTTAGATATTTAATTACAACACGTTTCCACGAGTTTAAATATTCGTAAGCGCAGTTTAATTTTTTTAAAGTCACGTCATGTTACAATTTCTGTTAATGTGACATTGAGAATGCAATATGCATGCGATTAGAGCATTTTCTTATTATTTTCCTTCTTCTTAGACGTGAAATCGATCTTGCTAGACTAGAGCTTATCATGCTCGCCTCTGGTTTTAAAGTTCACGGGAACAAACCCAGCCGGCGTTTATGGATTTTTTAGGACGTAAAAATTGTAAGTATATGTTCCTTTGGAAAGGACTAGAAACCAGTGTCACGTGTCTGGACTTAGGGCACGTAACATAACACGAAGCTTGTAAGAAGAGGTCTGGTTGGTCCTTTCTCTTCCAGATTATAAATGCGACACTGATTAGTTTACCTGTTAAAGGGTGTCGTTGATTGTTAATGGACACAACACTGATTGAACGTATCGGTTTGTTTAAACTTTACGCCCGTGTGAGAGTCACCTTTTCTGCGGCTAAAGTGTTCCTCCTACCCGTTGATCTCTCCTCCACCATTTCTAACGCCGAAAAGTCAAAATTTCTCTTCCGGCATTGATGCTATTTGATATTCTATTTTGAATTATTTCTATGTGTGGTTTCTCCAATCAAGGGCGAGCTAATAGTAACTTTGTAACTATACAATTGCTAGTTTATTTCCTGTGGACTTGGAAAGCAGGCACCACCACCAGCATCGTCATGGAATTCCTGTTGGGTGCAAATATGTCTTATGAACTAACTAACTCACTACACAACAGTGTTTCGCATACATATAACTCGGAGAATAATCATGTCATGTATTTTAAAATTAAGATATTTTTTGTGAAGTTAGAGATGACAAGTGTCGCTGTGATGGCAATAACATGCATTTACAAAATTTAGCCTGTGTAATTTTCTTTCTGCGCATCAGTCTCGTTTTTAATTATTGTTCCTATATATTTTAAATCCGCCGTTCTTCAAAATTTGAAACATTTTTATTAACTGTCCAATTTATAATGTATTTCTAGTATGATAATATATTTTAGGCCTAGGTGTTACACTGAAGCAATACTGTAACAGTATTTTGTTTTTAATATGCTTCTTCTGTTTCTATTTCTTCTCTTTATAATCTTTAATTTCTGTATGTAGCCTACATTAAGACTGGGGAATCTAAGGTTATGTTTTTTTATCTCACATGTGGATATAGAGCGAGTTTTGGGATTCATATTTGATAGGTCCCGAATTCAAATCCCAATACCGACCAACTTGAATGAGGTCTTTCCCTGGTTTTTCCTCGATCCTCAAGCCAACTTCTGGTTTGTAATGTCATTAAAAGTAGATATTTTATCGTGTTCACCATTTCATAATATAATTAGGTCTACATTATATTAATAAACATACAATGAAGTAATTATACGCATATGACCTGCACTAATTTCGAGCTAAGCTCTGGTTGTAGGCCTACTATAAGAAACTTGTTTAAGTTATTACTCCGCCGACTCGGTCTATTGAGGGAACTGTGGTGCTAATTTAGTCGTCGTGTGAATGAATTGTGTACGGAACTGTCATCAATAGAAACATTTTCCCAGGCAAAATCGTATTTTCCTGGACTGGATACAAATTAAGATGGCACCAATAATTAGCAACTTGCATTTTTTATTTATTTTATGACAATACAGTTATATATGAACATACCTAATCAGACAATTTGACCTACGCTTTTCCCATGATGTCAATATCCTTTATATATATTTTCATTACTCACCTGTAAATTCTGTTATTTCCACCACATCCTCAAAGGCTAATGTGGGACATTTCTCACTAACCGCTTTGAAAATATTCAAAATACTCGTACTTTGATTTCCTCCGACTGTCCTAAAGCTTTCCTTTACAATATTTTAGGAATTCTTGAGAAGCGGCCATTTTGAAACAACTGAAATGCTAACGGATTCTGCATTACGGATGTATGGGAATAAAACAATGCATTTTTTACTTACGTACTTACTCCTTGGCACTATCGAACCCGTAGCTTCATGTCAGCGCGGACATAACTTTTCCATACATCCCTATCCTTAGCTAATACTTTCCAATCATTCCCTGTATAATCTACTTCCCTCAAATCATAGTTAATGTTATTCTCCCACCTCATTCTTGGTCTACCAACTGGGCGATTTCACTCCGGCTTTCCTACAAGAAACTTCCATGCAAGTCTTTCATTCCCCATACGTGCAACATGTCCTGACCATAGCAGTCTACGAGACTTAACTGTTCTAATTATATCTAGCATCCTATAAAGACCATGTAGTTCTTTGTTATCTAGTCTTCTCCATTCACCTGTCTATTCATCTCTCTTTTGGTCCAAAAATTTTCCTAAGTACTTTATTCTCAAATACTTGTAATCTCCTTTCCTCTCTTAAAGTAAGAGTCCATGTTTCGCACCCATATAATATAAGTGGTAGAATAATAGTTTTATATATTTTCAGTTTAACGTTTTTTAAAGGAGTTGGGACATCAAAAGTCTCTGCAATGCATAATAGCACGCATTTCCAGAATTGAGCCTATGTTTAATATCTTTGTGCATCTCATTCCTATTTGTGATTATTGTTCTTAGGTATTTGAATTCAGCCATTTCCTTAGAATTACCCTAATTTGTCATTAGCTGTCCATTTCCATTATATACTGAATTTCTACGTGTGGCCATATATTTAGTTTTATTGATATTTACTTCCAGCCTAATTTCTTAGTGTAACTCAATAGTGCGTGCGTGTTGGCCTTTAGTATCTCCTCGCTATCGGCCAGTAGTACTACATCATCAGCATAAACTAAACAGCTTATTAATACCATTCAGTTGTAAGCTTTCCTCATTCTCCATAAAGATTTAATGGCATGCTCTAGTACAAAATTAAATAGTAGAGGAGATAGTGCATGTCCTTGCTACAACCCATTCTTGATTTCAAAAGTGCCTAAAACTGTTTGCCTACCGCACCCTACTCTTGTGGCATTTGGACACGTTCGTGTAAGACTAACTTTTTTAGGAATTCCGAACTCCAGCAGGATACTGTATAACTTCTCCCTCTTAATTGAATCATATGCTTTTTTGAAGTCTACATATAGTTGATGTACAGTACCATTATATTCCCATTTATTTTCCAAAATATGTCTTATACTAAAAATCTGATCTGTTGTGGACCTGTTTCTTCTAAATGCACATTGATGATCTCCTAGAGTGTCATCAATATAGGGAGTAAGTCTGCTTATTAATATATTTGTTAGAATTTTGTACGAAGTTGAAAGTAGTAGTAGTAGTAGTAGTAGGACTTTATTAGACAAAAAGTAAGATATTTACAATAGTACTTACAAATATGGGTCGCACGGGCAGTAAGCCGCACGAGCTGTTGACAGTCCGTTACAATAAAGTAATAATTGGTGTTAGTATAAAGAAGAACAAAAAATGAAAACAATAACATTAGAATTACATGAAGAAAACACAATAATATTACAATTACATAATAATACAATAGCATTATACATTAATTAAGTTGTCTATAATTATTAAGAATTAATGGTATAACATTTTGGTAACATATATTTATTCATGAATGAGTGTTGTTCTTATTTTCCGCGTTTTGTCCAGAAATTTACCCACGTTTATGCAATTTTCTGGATTTATAAATAACTCGTAGCATGCCAATCATTCACGATTAGAATTTAGAAATCTTTCCGGTATTAACTGATGTCTCCAATATTCTAAATCGTTACATTTTCCTGATATATGTGTCTCGTTTTCAATGTTCCGCAGTTTGGACATATTCGCATATCGTGACCGTCGCTAATTTTTAGAAATTACCGTGCCCCTAGCCTAATCCTAGGAAGCCCTGATCTCTCTTTAAATGCTAGGTTGAGTATATATATATATTTTTTTTCCAAACATGTTTTACGGTCTCTTTGTAAACACAGTGAGCGTTTTCCCGTGCATCCGGCGGAAATATATTCTTGGTTTATACCTCCTCCTTATATTTCTGCACACGTTCAGTCCCACATCCAACCCATCCCAATCTCCTACCCTCGTCTGCACAACCCATCCCAATCTCCTACCCTCGTCTGCACAACCCATCCCAATCTCCTACCCTCGTCTGCACAACCCATCCCAATCTCCTACCCTCGTCTGCACAACCCATCCCAATCTCCTACCCTCGTCTGCACAACCCATCCCAATCTCCTACCCTCGTCTGCACAACAGTCATACATCTATAAGTTGAAAGTAATCAGATGCTCCTGTAGTTGTTTTATCTCCTCGCTTATAAATTGGTGCGATAATTGATTCCTTCTATTCATCTGGAAGAGCTTTTTTTTCCCAAATCATACTAAGCAACCACCGTATCTTGTCCATCAATTTTTCTCCCCCTGATTTTATCAGTTCTGCTGGGATCTCATCTGAACCTGATGCTTTATACATCTTCAACTTTTCAATCGAAAATGCATATTCTGCCTATTAAAATTATAAATATGTATTTTAAGAGACTCCTACGTAGACATGTGCTGGATATCGCATGCTTTTGTTTTCTTTATTTAAATTGTTACAGAAGGAACTATATTTTCTTGCTCGCTCAAACGTAAAATCTTGAATCAACCAATGAAAATGCAGTCACACATCTGCTCTGTTTACATCACAACTGGAACTTAGCTCGGAATTAGTATAGATGTTAAAGGTAGATCTCTCATGACAGGTAAATAAAATAATGTTGAATACAAACCTTTGCAAGCAAAAGATTATTAGAAAATGCGTGTTCTGTGTTTTTGTAGTGTTAAATACAATTATGTATGTATAGTGACCAGCCCTATGGGCTAGTGGTCAGAGGTTCTGACTGCAGTTCATGAGGTTTCGAATTGAATTCCCGGTCAGAGCACTGGAATATTTTCCAATGGTCGCTCATGGACTGGATTTCAACTAAGTTTAGGTTTGAGGACTCTCCTAGTGCTTTATTATTATTAATCACCCAACATGTCATCGGGGAAACTTAACTCTGTTTTCTAGTTGGCCCTTTGCTTAAGATATAGTATACAAAATTTATTTTATTGAAGTTGAGAAAGTATGAAAAATCTAAGATCTGTTTACTAAAATGTAAATTCAAAATAGGACACAACTAGGATAATTAGCGTCCAATTCAAAACCAGGAGTCAATGGGCTGAGACAGAGGACTCTGTATTTTATTTTATTTTTGAGGTTTTAGGATGTTTTAGAGCTGTACGTCTATAATACGGGATCCATGGCTCATTTGCTTTTCCAAGAATGACGTATTCAGGAATTTTATGTCTCTAAAAATCCTTTCACCTAAGCCAGAATTTCACCTGCGAGACTCGAAACCTGAGACGACTATGATAATCACTAGTCAAATAGGACCGACCTGTTGATCTAAACATCGCCTTTTCAAAGTGCTTACAAAATATTGTAATGTTTTAATAAAAATAATCGACTTATTCTTTGGTAAGGAAATAACCGGCCATAACAGGCACATTAAAACTCGTCTTTCAAGGCGAATTGGTTAATACCGGGTGCGGCACAAACAGTGACTCATTTTAAATTGTCCGTCATTATTGGATACGGGTTTGTAGAGAGTTGATATTGGTACCAATGCGTAGTGTAGTTCAAAGCATTGCCAGTCGATATGGAGCGTTGGTCAAACTAACACCGTGCGTTTGCGGTAGAAACGTTTTTGAAATGTGGTGTAGGTGTCGTATGGACACGGCATTCGTTCGGGTAATATTTTAACATTGGTTGGAATGATCAAGTTCCGTCTCGGATGTCGATTATGAGATGGGTCTAACAGTTGAGTCTCGGATGTCGATTACGAGATGGGTCCAGCAGTTGAGTCTCGGATGTCGATTACGAGATGGGTCCAGCAGTTGAGTCTCGGATGTCGATTACGAGATGGGTCCAACAGTTCAGTCTCGGATGTCGATTACGAGATGGGTCCAGCAGTTGAGTCTCGGATGTCGATTACGAGGTGGGTCCAGCGGTTGAGTCTCGGATGTCGATTACGAGATGAGTCCAGCAGTTGAGTCTCGGATGTCGATTACGAGATGGGTCCAGCAATTGAGTCTCGGATGTCGATTAAGAGATGGGTCCAGCAGTTGAGTCTCGGATGTCGATTACGAGATGGGTTCAGCAGTTGAGTCTCGGATGTCGATTACAAGATGGGTCCAGCAGTTGAGTCTCGGATGTCGATTACGAGATGGGTCCAGCAGTTGAGTCTCGGATGTCGATTACGAGATGGGTCCAGCAGTTGAGTCTCGGATGTCGATTACGAGATGGGTCCAGCAGTTGAGTCTCGGATGTCGATTACGAGATGGGTCCAGCAGTTGAGTCTCGGATGTCGATTACGAGATGGGTCCAGCAGTTGAGCCTCGGATGTCGATTACGAGATGGGTCCAGCAGTTGAGTCTCGGATGTCGATTACGAGATGGGTACAGCAGTTGAGTCTCGGATGTGGATTACGAGATGGGTTCAGCAGTTGAGTCTCGGATGTCGATTACGAGATGGGTTCAGCAGTTGAGTCTCGGATGTCGATTACGAGATGGGTCCAGCAGTTGAGTCTCGGATGTCAATTTCGAGATGGGTACAGCAGTTGAGTCTCGGATGTTGATTACGAGATGGGTCCAGCAGTTGAGTCTCGGATGTCGATTACGAGATGGGTCCAGCAGTTGAGTCTCGGATGTCGATTACGAGATGGGTCCAGCAGTTGAGTCTCGGATGTCGATTACAAGATGGGTCCAGCAGTTGAGTCTCGGATGTCGATTACGAGATGGGTTCAGCAGTTGAGTCTCGGATGTCGATTACGAGATGGGTCCAGCAGTTGAGTCTCGGATGTCGATAACGAGATGGGTCCAGCAGTTGAGTCTCGGATGTCGATTACGAGATGGGTCCAGCAGTTGAGTCTCGGATGTCGATTACAAGATGGGTCCAGCAGTTGAGTCTCGGATGTCGATTACGAGATGGGTTCAGCAGTTGAGTCTCGGATGTCGATTACGAGATGGGTCCAGCAGTTGAGTCTCGGATGTCGATAACGAGATGGGTCCAGCAGTTGAGTCTCGGATGTCGATTACGAGTTGGGTCCAGCATTTGAGTCTCGGATATCGATTACGAGATGGGTCCAGCAGTTGAGACAACAAACAATAAGCCTTACGCAGAATGTTTCCAAGGCATCTTGTTTCCCGCTTTGGCAATGACAACTGGCCACCCTGTTCGCCCGATATATCGGCTTGTGATTTATTTATGTGGGGATTCCTAAATGCATGCTAGCAAGCCAACAGCTGTTGAAGACTTGAAAAATAACATTCACGCCGAAATCGAGGACTGAACAGGCAACACTTCTCATAATGTTATAGAGAATGTGCGTGTTCGTGCAGAACATTGCATCGCCAACAATGGGAGACATCTGAAGGAAATAATTTAAAAAACATGTCATTTGTAATTAATGGTAGGATGTGTTATTTCCAACAATTTACACTAATGATGTGTAGTTGTAGTTCTTCATGACAAAATAACATGTTTAAAATGGGTCATTGTTTCTACCGCACCCTGTATAAGTGAGCTACAGTTCTATCATGTCAGGAGAGAATACCATAAATGTCGTAAAGACAAGCTGCTGGCGTTTGTAAAAAAAGAGCACTATATGGTTAATAATTTATAAAGATGTTTGTGAAAAAGTGACGTATATAAGTTCAATCAATATTAATTTATTTGCGTTGAAAATTATAAGGAGGAGAGTGTTCCTTGTGACACGTTATTTTCTCCCGTGTACAGAACTTGCTGAAACCGGGTCGTGCGTCTCTGAAGAAATAGCTGTAGCATTCACTCTCATGTCTCGTGAGGATTCTGTTTCAATTCAATTTTTCAAACAATCGATATTACTAATGAAGTATAAATCGACATCAAAATGTTATAACTAAAAACCTGTTATAACATTATTAGTTACGCTAGGAATTGTGCTCCTCTTGATAAAAATCACAAATTGCTTGGAATGTTACAGTATGTTTCATAAAAACTGTAGAATTTCTTTATAAAGTAAGTAAGTAATTATATTTCAAATGTCGGGTGTGAAGAAGTGTTAAAAATTACCTGGTAATAATGAAGTCATTTTCCATATTATTAATTTACCTGTAGTAAGAGTCCAGGTTTCAGAACCATAAAGTAGAGTTGGAAGAGCCATTGTTTTATAAAATTTTAGTATTGTATCTGGACGTACTTTTCGGAAAAGAATGCTTTTTTATTTTTCCTATAAGTTTTTGAAATTTGACCAATTTTATGTCTATGATTAATTTGATTATTATTATTATTATAATAATATTAATAAAACTCAATATACGGTCACACATATGAATATATTACACAGGGCTGTTCAGAAATAAGGAACAGACTTCAAACGTTTATTTCTTCCATACTACAAAAAATATAAACACAATTCCAACGTTTGTGGAAACAGAAAAGTTCACTTTTCAGTTTTTTTGCATTCAATGTGAATCAGCTGGTCTCTAGTTATCACAGCTTCAAAAAATCGATGTCGCAGATTTTCAAGAGTGTGAGACATAGGAGGGATAAAAACACTGTTGTGTACGTAACCCCACAGATACAAATCACACAGGGTGAGGTCGGGTGACCTGGGAGGCCGCCGGTAATGAAGTTGATATTCTGTTCCTCCTCTTCTAATCCAACGTCCTGTTGTGCCGCCATTTTAATACAAACAATCAACATGACAAGCAACAGCGCCAATGAGGCCGTGATCAGTATTTCAAAGTTTTCTCTTACTAGAAGCATTGTAATTGCGTTTCTATTTTTTTTGTAGTTTGGAAGATGTCTGTTTCTTCTTTCTCAGTAGCCCTATATAATGGTATAATAAACAGTAATTGACAGTTAATAAAACTGAGCAACAAAAGATAAACTTTTTGTTTGTCTCGGGAAGAAAAATATGGGATTCTGATAGTACTTTTTCTCCTGAAATCAAATATGATATCGGGTTTTCTCCATCACGCAAGGTTTCCGAGAGACAGGAATTTATAACTTCAAACACGTTTATATTTTCTACATTCGTAAGTACACAATATTCGAACATTCGGACTCACCTAGAAAAGTAAGAAATGACGATTTTCTACTATATTTCGCCTGTGGAGCATCCCTGTTGATGGTCCAACAATAATCGGCCAGCATATTAGGTCTCCATTTGCCTTAATATCTCTTTTCCATAGCTGAAATATGTGAGTTAGCTCATTTGGTTTTATTTTAAAATAAACGTTTGTTAAAAACGTAATTATTTAAATCCATTAATTGAAATTGAAATAAAAAACTGTGGGTGATGGAGAAATTCCTAATACATATTTGAAAACACGATGAAAAACTGCATTAAATTCAAACTATTGGTACTCATGAGACAAAAATCATGTTGACCAGTGTAAACATACGAGGGAACGTTTGAGAAAGATACCTTGGAACAATAATTACAAATAGGAATGAGTTGCACAAATACATTAAACAAGGGTTAATTCAGGAAATGTATGCTATTATACGTGGTACAGTCATTAAGTTTTGAGACTGAGCGCATAGTGGCGCTGTGATGCACTATAGTGCATAGGTGGCGCCGTGGTATAGTATCTTGTCGGTTAGTCTCCTCGTCCCATCAAGAGACAGTTGAGTGCATGCACTGAAAGCAGAACTATGGTCTTTGTTATGACTGTGATTTGAATGCGCATGTCGGAACTCGAGACGTCACAGTTGGAGCAACATCAAGTTCTGTCAGAAATTATTCATGACCGCTGCCAAACGTATAAAATGATGCATCGAGTTTACGGTGAGTACGCATTGAGTCGCAGTGTTGTGTGTAGGTGGCACCGACGTTTTGTGCCAGGAAGCTAGATATAATAAGAACAGTTAAGTCTCGTAGACTACGATGGGCAGGATATGTTGCACGTATGGGGAATGAAAGACTTGCATGGAAGCCCTTGTAGGAAAGCCAGAGGGAAAACGCCCAGTTGGTAGACCAAGAATGAGGTGGGAGAATAACATTAACTGCGATTTGATGGATGTAGATTGTACAGGGAATGACTGCAAAACATTAGCTCAGAATAGGGATGTATGGAGAGCTTATGTCCGCGCGGCCATGATCCTACGGGTTCGATAGTGCCAGTAAGTAAGTAATAATACAGAGTACCGGTTTCGTAGGAAAGTCACCAAATCCTTCGGCATATATTTATGGCACTTAAAAGAACCTCACGTTTGAACTCCGAGCAAAGTATGTTGATCCTTTCCCGCTCAGATTTGAATTGTGCTCTAATGTTAAAGACCGTCGTTAAATAGAAATAACATCATAACACTGAATGAATATTTTACCCGACTATACATGGTGTAGCCTCTTTTGTCGGAATATTTCTGGAGTGGGTTCTAACATCCAAACTAGGATTTATTTAAGGTTATATCCCGTAGGAAGGTACCACACCCATCATTCCTTAGTAAAGCTGCAAATCATAGTATGAAAATGCTATGATTGAATTGAAAGACCTGCCCTCCGGCAGAATTACTATAGAATAGAATATCCCGTAGAAGATTATTTTCTCTACGGCTAACATTTTCCTCCTGCCCATTGATCTCTCTTCTGCCATCTTTCGTTGGAAATGTTCTCTTCCTGTATTGATGCAGTTTGACACGATCTTGGAGATTAATTAATTATTTTGTTTCTTGCCCGAGGTTTGTCCAGTAAAGGTAGCCCTACCACGGTACTTCTGGTTTACTTGAAACACTCCCACTCTTGTCAAGGTCATGGAACCGCTGATGGTCGTCGATATTTTTTTATTGAACAGTTGCTCTTTCTAAGTTAACTTTGGGTATGATATGTGTTTGTTACATTGTGTTGTTCTTTGCTAACTTCATGATGTACCGGAGTCATAACTAAACACTCAGCTGGGCAGGTTATCATGTACCTATTTAATGTTTTCTTTTAGTTCACATTTATTTTCATGCGCCCAGCGCAAAAATATGCAAGTCCATTTGTGGTGCACAAAAATAAAACAAAAAAGGTGTAGAGTAAAATAAAAAAAAGAGGATGAATTAGTGTTTTGAATAAGACTACCAACATCAGGAAAATTTCATTAAAGTATTCTGAAAAAAAAACAGTCGGAAACACGTTGCGTAATTTGCTGAGGCAATATACTACAAGCCGTGAGGTCGCGAGTTCGATTCCAGATGAGGTCAGGAATTTTACTTCTTGACCAAACATTGTGGTAAGATCATGTCACTGGGTTCTACTCAGCCTCTAAAATGAATTAGTACCAGATATATTTTCTTGGCTAAAAATGTCCTTTACACAGTGCTGAACACTTGGGACATAAGTAGTCTCCAATTGTTTAAAGAGGCGTCAGCCATAATCTCCTACTTTTCCAATAGCTCTCTGAGACCTGTGGGTATAACTTGGGGTGATGAGTGCTTTCCATCAGATAACTTAATGCCTTCACACACCCACATCGTGATGTTTTATGAAATTTGTTTTGTTAACTTTTACATTAAACTAGACCTGAAAGATTATGTTGATCTACCGAAATAACTAAATTATGTAGTGTGTAGTCTGAAAACAAAGGAATGTCATGTATTAACTTCCAAAAGATGGAGAATTATTAAAGGAGAAAAATCAATAAGATGGATATTATAGATAACAACCAATAAGCGGAACAAAATCATGAATGTGGAAATTTCCATAATTAATACAGGAATCGAGAAAGAAACGACCTAATGTATTGTGTCTTGGTACAGGTCCACAAAACCCTATGAAGAAGGAATTTTCTCATGGAAATAGGTCAGTAGGAGATCGGTGTCCATAGGGAAACGCCCAGTTGGTAGACCAAGAATGAGGTGGGAGAATAACATCCATGATTTAACGGAAGTACATTATACAGTGGATGATTGGAAGACATTAGCTCAGGATAGGGATGTATGGAGAGCTTATGCCCTACCTACGGGTTCGATAGAGGCAATGAGTTAGTAGTTTGTTACGATATCGGTGCCCACGCAGGATCGCGATGAATTTGCGCAGCTCTAATAAGTAGCGACTGTAAGAATTAGGAGACATCCTGTGGGATCACCTTCCTCTACAAGACGTCAGCCATTAATAGATCAAATGTCTTGCAGCCTCTCGCGGTATCATGTTTTGTTTATATTAAGGAACGGGGATGATTACTATTAAAACAGAATGAAAGAAAATGTTATCCATAAGAATGAAAAACAGAATATTTGCAGTTTTAGAGTTAAATTTGTTTTGATTTTCAATGAGTTTAGCTTTATGTAGTGTGTCGCGTGATTAATCAATACACATTTGAGGGAGAGGAAAAGTACCAGGTTAGTCACTTTATTGTGTGTGGTTCACAGTGCAAAGTACTTACTGTATTGTACAAGTGCGAAACTCACTTAGGCTTTCACGGCCGGAGTTATTATGATGATCTTGTAAAATATTTGAGGATGCCGGACGCAGTTTCTGGCGAAACGTCGGGGAACTACAAGCCTCAAAGACCACGGCCAACAGCCCGGTAATCTTTTACAAGATCATCTTAAAATAAACTGTTTAATCATGGGTTTATTTTCCTTCCTAATTTGGCACATTTAAAAAAGGAAGGTACGTTGTATAATTGGGGAGGTTAGATGCAGTATTGAGAAAAGAAACGGTTTTAAAGTTGAAGTTAAGCCGGAAGGTCGAGTGTTCAAGTCCCGGTGGGGTCAGGATTTTTAAACTGACCCAAACCTTCTGGCGGCACCATGGCCCTGGGGTCGACTCAGCCTCTAACGGAAATGAGTACCAGACGATTGTTCTGGGGTAAAGGCGGCCGTCACGCAGGGCTGACAACCCGGCTGGCATCAAGTGCCGATTGTCTAGAAATAGTGGGAGCCTTAACCTCCCACTACCCCAAGGGCCTCCTGAGGCCTGTAGAGGGAATACTTTACTTTTGTGTAACAAATTCATAGGTAATTCAAAATGATAACTTCGGGTGATGCGTGTTTTCCCCCAGATAAGTCTAAAAAGACAGCAATGCCTTTACACACCCATTTTTTTCAAGATAATAATAAATGACATATACCCATTTGTATGCAATCGCCTCAATTAAAAGACAATGATTTAGTGACTTTGCTAGATTCTTCCTCGTGCCCTTCATTTATAGATGATAACTATGTACCTGATACAGGATGGTCTCTGTATACATTTTCACAGTATATATTGATAGGTGAATTCAATCTGTAAAATATTAATATATTTTAAAATTCGATTTGTAAAAATATTTTGCATTTTGACATTTAGTGACGTTGCTACGTTACGGTACAGTTATTACGTCAACATTATTGTTATCGCTCACCAAGAAAGGACACTTTTACTATCTTTTTGCACGATAATGCGTTGTTCGTACTTACTGGACTGGCGACCATGATTGAAATTTCAGTTTCCTAAACTATACTGTAATATTATAAATTACATACCTAGGGCGGGAAGTAAACCCACTGCCCTTTTCGTATACTACGTACAAAAATATATTTACAAAATGTAGTGTTAATATACATTATACGAAACAAATCACTGCATTTTAAATGAACTGAACTTTATTTGAAACAATATACAACAATAAATTGGTACGTGTACCCATTTTACTCTAATTGGTGTCACGGCCTTCTGTAGTCTCTAAATTATTTTCGGCATATACTGTAATTACATTGGTCAGACTGCTAACGTCAGTCAGTTGTTTATAATGAACGCAAATATTTCCAACGAAGATGTTATTTTACTATAATTATCACATTTTTGTACATATACATACTGTACAAAGACGACCTGTCGGTACTTTGGAACATATACGCACTTTACAAGGTCACGGAGTTCTTCGGCGAATGTCGAATCTCAATATTGTTAATTAATAGTGGGTAAAATTAATCAGTAAAAATAATTTAAAGTTGCTTAAAATTATACAAGAATATATACAAAACAAATTTTGGTTATGCATGATTTGTTTTCACTCCAGTCCGATGCATTCAAATAAGCTGGAATTAAAAAAATTAATTTAACGAATTAAGGGGTTAACCTCTCCCTATTTACGCACTACTCTTCGGTCTCTTGTGTCACCCAGATACAACCTGTCGGTAGAGCACGTGAATTTAATAAAGATAACTACAGGGTGCGGCGCAAGTCAATTAACCACTGCACAGGGTTACAAGGGAAACATCAGATTGGTTGAAACTGCGGACCTTGAGAATACAATCTCAAACACTACTGCATGTGGTGATTTTGAAGGATGCAAACCACTAAACCTGCAACATTTACGGGATTTGGTTGAACAGGAATTTGAAAACACTTTTGTTAATAATGGGAAATTTTGTAAATCAGTATTAAAACGACGTCATAAATGCTTAAACAACAATGGAGGTCCACTTTGAACAATTTCGCGGTAGTTGTTTTTTGTATAGTTGTTGTAAGCTACAGAAAATAATATATTTGCATTTTCGGTTAACTGACTTATGCTGTATTTGGAAAATTTTCGAGCAGCAGAAATTGTAGAATAAGTGACGAATTGAATAAAAAAGTATAACATATATATCCAACGGGCCCGGGTCCGATCCCCGGTCGGGACAAGTTCCTTAAGTGAAGGTTTTCCTCACCTCTAAGACAAATGTGAGGGAACTTTAAGGTCCAACATCACACGGCCGTCACAATCATCGTCATTCATAGTCGCCTTAAATTAAGTTTAGGATTAAGGACTCTCGTGACGCACCACTATTATCAACACCATCGCCCATCATATCACCAGCACAGTCGTAACCCCTCCTTCCGGGCGCCGCAACCTTATAAACGGGTTACAATTACTCCAGTGCCAAAAGAGAACACCGGAAATGTTAAATGACAACCTTAGGTTTTGTATAAACAAAATGCATAAGAGCACGAATATTAATTAGGTCTGTCCATTTATGCAAAATGTGTGATGAAATACTTGTATTGTTAAAAGTCAGACCGAACATTAGATGTTACAAGACTGAATAATCTTTATATATATATATATATATATATATATATAATATATATGTATATATAATTCTTCTGTACGTGTGTTTGTCACTCAACACCTCCTAAACAACTGGTCTGATTTTTATGAAAATTGTTGTGTGTGTTTGTTGGGGTCCCTCGTTGGTTCAGATTCACAATTGGACCCTCTAAAACTTTTAGGTGTAGAAGTTCACCTGAAGTAAAAATTTAAAAGTCTCTCTAGCGGTCACAATTTTCGATGTTTCGCAACGAAACACAGTATATCCCATTAAAATAAACCGAGGTAGATATTATCAAAAAACGAGCGAAATCCGAAAATTAGAAGTGGATGTTTACCTGAAAGTCATTGTTTCGTTCGTCTAAGCGTATACCATACGATTTAGTTAATGTTTAATATTTCATCTATTTGGGCGTAGCAACGCACCCCTGGTATTAGCTAGCAGGCTGTATATGTTTGTGACTTCTAAGCCCCTCAACAGAACTTCATGCAAATTTTTAAATACATGTTTTCAAGTACGCCGAGCGTTTAGCTGCTTTCTTCTTCTTCTTCTTCTTCTTCTTCTTCTTCTTCTTCTTCTAGCTCTTCAACCCTTTATGGGCCCCGGCTGCTCTTCCACGCATCCCTAACCAGTGCCCTCCTCCATCTCCGGACCCCGAGCATCCTCTACTCCATCTCAACTTCGGTCTTCCTCCATCTGGTGTCAGTAGTGTAAGCTCTCTAGTGGTATTCACCTCCTCAATTGTCATTATATGACCCACCCATCTCAGTCTGTACCCGCTATCTAAAACCTGTACGTGTAGGAGTTCAGCAGAAACGAACATTAAAAGGCTGCTCTGCGGTCGCAAATTTCGTTGTTTCACAACGAAACTCAGAACATGCTATTAAAATAAACCGAGGCACGTAAAAACACAGCGAAATCCCACAATTTTACCTGGGGTCAACCTGAAATCCGAAAATAAGAATTGACTCTAGCAAACCGCCATGTTTGATTGGTCGAAACGTATAACTTTGTGTATACACATTTTCAGGTACGGCGAGTGTTTAGCTGCTATTGTGCTCTAAAACATCAGGTGTAGGAGTTTACCTGAACGAACATTAAAAACAATATTTTATTCATTTAGGAGTAGGAGCGCATTAGCTAGTTGAATATAAAAATTGTATTAGTGACAGGAAGCGTTGGAATTAAATATTTAAGTATTCAACTAAATGAAGCTGCAGTGTATAATAAGAAGTGTATTTATTCTAATATTTGTTGTGATGGATGTATTCAAACTTACCTAACTTCCATATGCCAAAACCTAAGGTAATATTTTCCACGACACTGCAGAAGAAACAGAATGAAATTTTTAACCGTTCAATCGTTGCTCCATTACAATGCAACAACTTCTCCAATGCTACATCGATCAAAACCCCATTCAAGCGTAACATTTGGATTTTGACATTTTGGACAAAGCCTAGGCATTGTGCCATATGTATGTCCTGCTCATCGTAGTTTACGAGAGTTAACTGTTCTCTTTTATTTGTGGATTCCCAGCGCTCCTCTCCCAGTCAAATAACAGAATACATGGGGACAGGAAGTGGCAACGTAGCAGGAGAAGAAAGAAACGAATCGACAGCACATTCCTAGCACAATTTGCACGCGCAGATTTAACTTGCCGAGCAGTATGACAGAATGTCTGTCTCCACTTTGTGACGATACAGTAGTTTCCAGTTATCTGCAATGTTCAATTTTCAGGCGTTTTTATAAAACCCAACATATACCTGGAAACGTGACATTGCTGTAAGGAGGCGGAACGCCCCATTTGACGTCGCCGACGCCTCTGAATGCTGTTGATATGTGAGATTTTAAAACAGCATTTTATAAAGTTTTGCCAATAATTTTGTGGGGGAAATGAACGTCAATATAGTGCGCAGTTGTTCTGTTATTTCTGAATTTTTATGATATCTCATTCCAACTTTATGATACAGCGTGTGGGTAAAGTCCCACTTTTTCAAACCAGTTAGCTGAAACGATCCTCCTTCGGATCCTGACTACAGTCTGGCAGTGCAATTTGTAGAATGCATTTTTTCCCTCCCCCAATGAAAGGAATTTCATTTACATTTATATTGCGCACGCGCCAGTGGAATAATATTAACCCTGATTTGAAGAAGGAATGAGATGAAACACAAGCTCAGTTCTGGAATGCGTGCTGTTTAGTATTACAGAGACTCTTGACGTCTCAACTCCTTTAGAAAAATATTAAATTAAAAATATATAAAACTGTCACTCTATCAGTTATATTATATGGATGTGAAACATGGACTCTTGCTTTAAGAGAGGAAAGAGATTACGAGTTATTTGAGAATAAAGTTCTTAGGAAAATTTTTGGATCAAAGAGATGAACAGACAGGTGAATGGAGAAGATTACTTAACAGTGAATTACATGGTCTTTATAGGAAGAGAGATATAATGAGAAACAGTTAAGTCTCGTAGACTACGATGGACAGGGCTTGTGGCACAAATGGGGAATGAAAGACGTGCATGGAAGCTTCTTGTAGGAAAACTCCCAGTTGGTTAGATCAAGAATGAGGTGGGAGAATAACATGTTTGCCATCATTTAAGGGGAAGTAGATTATACAGGGAATGATTGGAAAACATTAGGTTGGATAGGGATGTATGGAGCTTATGTCCGTACGGCAATTAAGCTATGGATTTTTGATAGTGCCAATGAGTTAGTCAGTTAGAGTTAGGTCCTATTTAAGGATCGCTCAGATCGGGACTTGAACCCGTACAATTTTTCTCCTTATATATGATTTTCATCATTGAGATGTATGAAATGGATAATAAAAACATAGTAAGTTTTGTATTTGAATTCAGCCACTTCTTCGAATTCCCTCATTTCACATCAACTGTCCATTTCCATTATTGATTGATTTATGTGTGTGAATATCTATTTAGTTTTGTTGATCAGCCCTCATCCTCTTAGCGTGTCCTCTTTTCAGAACAAATGTGCGCCTCCAACCGTCTCTATCTTCCCAGGCTTTTTAGTTCTTCCCAGTCGTACCCTCTCTCTTCACTTGGTTAATCCATCTTCCTCGTGGTCTACCTCCTGTATCTTGAGATTTAACACTCTTTCCTTTTCCATTTTTGTTTAAATGTCAAAACTATTTTTTCTATATTTTTCCTAGTAATTTGTTAATTTTTCTACACTAATGTCTCGCTGATTGTGTCATTACTTTTTGTATCTCTCCTTGTTTTATGTACAATTACACGTAAGATTTCCATTTCTGTAGCTCGGATTCTGCTCGAGTGCAAGTATCAGCTGCATGTGTTAGAACTGGTTGAAATAAGTAGTTTTGATGATCTATTTGAAGAGAAAAAATTGTATGGTCAGGACTGTGGACTCGAACCCAGGACCTTTGGCTTTTTGGGCCCATGCTTCTACTCGGACTGAGCTATCAAGGTCCTTCAGGCCGTCGCGGCGGAATGGAGTTGGAATGAGTCTTTTTTGTTAACAGTTTAAACCTAAATACTGATCTGTTTTTAAATGTGAACCAAAAACTAAACTTATTACGTGGTAAACAGTAATGCGTGAACAGAGTTGCTGGTCATCTTGATATCGTCAACTAAAATTAGCTTTGGTGTTGGTGCGAGGTGATGTAACTAACTCTCTGACACTATCGAATCGTTGATTCATGGCCGCGCAAATAAAACTCTCCATATATCCATATCCTAACTAATAGTTTTCAGTCTTCCTGTATAATTATCCTCAATCAAGTCGTGATTAATGTTATTCTCCCACCTCATTCGGCAATACCTACTGTACCCTTATTTCCTATTTTCTATATGCAGTTTCCAATTCCCTCTTTTACTTCCCATCGGTTCTACAATCAATTGATGAGATTTATTTAACTTTCTTAATTACATCGGCTTCCGACGAAGGTCATTTAGCTCTCTGTTATTACGTCATCTCCATTCACTTGTCTGTTTGTCTCTCTCTGTTATTAAGTCATCTCCATTCACTTGTCTGTTTGTCTCCCTCTGTTATTACGTCATCTCCATTCACTTGTCTGTTTGTCTCTCTCTGTTATTAAGTCATCTCCATTCACTTGTCTGTTTGTCTCTCTCTGTTATTAAGTCATCTCCATTTCACTTGTCTGTTTGTCTCTCTCTGTTTATTAGTCATCTCCATTCACTTGTCTGTTTGTCTCTTCTCTTGTTATTACGTCATCTCCATTCACTTGTCTGTTTGTCTCTCTCTGTTATTAAGTCATCTCCCATTCACATTGTCTGTTTGTCTCTCTCTGTTATTAAGTCATCTCCATTCACTTGTCTGTTTGTCTTCTCTCTGTTATTAAGTCATCTCCATTCACTTGTCTGTTTGTCTCCTCTCTGTTATTACGTCATCTCCATTCACTTGTCTGTTTGTCCTCTCTTGTTATTAAGTCATCTCCATTCACTTGTCTGTTTGTCTCTCTCTGTTATTACGTCATCTCCATTCACTTGTCTGTTTGTCTCTCTCTGTTATTAAGTCATCTCCATTCACTTGTCTGTTTGTCTCTCTCTGTTATTAAGTCATCTCCATTCACTTGTCTGTTTTTTTTTGTTCTCTCTGTTATTACGTCATCTCCATTCACTTGTCTGTTTGTCTCTCTCTGTTATTAAGTCATCTCCATTCACTTGTCTGTTTGTCTCTCTCTGTTATTAAGTCATCTCCATTCACTTGTCTGTTTGTCTCTCTCTGTTATTACGTCATCTCCATTCACTTGTCTGTTTGTCTCTCTCTGTTATTAAGTCATCTCCATTCACTTGTCTGTTTGTCTCTCTCTGTTATTAAGTCATCTCCATTCACTTGTCTGTTTGTCTCTCTGTTATTAAGTCATCTCCATTCACTTGTCTGTTTGTCTCTCTCTGTTATTACGTCATCTCCATTCACTTGTCTGTTTGTCTCTCTCTGTTATTAAGTCATCTCCATTCACTTGTCTGTTTGTCTCTCTGTTATTAAGTCATCTCCATTCACTTGTCTGTTTGTCTCTCTCTGTTATTAAGTCATCTCCATTCACTTGTCTGTTTGTCTCTCTCTGTTATTAAGTCATCTCCATTCACTTGTCTGTTTGTCTCTCTCTGTGTATTAAGTCATCTCCAAATCACTTGTCTGTTTGTCTCTCTCTGTTATTAAGTCATCTCCATTCACTTGTCTGTTTGTCTCTCTCTGTTATTAAGTCATCTCCATTCACTTGTCTGTTTGTCTCTCTCTGTTATTAAGTCATCTCCATTCACTTGTCTGTTTGTCTTTCTCTGTTATTAAGTCATCTCCATTCACTTGTCTGTTTGTCTCTCTCTGTTATAAGTCATCTCCATTCACTGTCTGTTTGTCTCTCTCTGGTTATAAGTCATCTCATTCACTTGTCTGTTTGTCTCTCTCTGTTATTAAGTCATCTCCATTCACTTGTCTGTTGTCTCTCTCTGTTATTAAGTCATCTCCATTCACTTGTCTGTTTGTCTCTCTCTGTTATTAAGTCATCTCCATTCACTTGTCTGTTTGCTCTCTCTGTTATTAAGTCATCTCCATTCACTGTTTGTTTGTCTCTCTTGTTATTAAGTCATCTCCATTCACTTGTCTGTTTGTTCTCTCTGTTATTAAGTCATCTCCATTCACTTGTCTGTTTGTCTCTCTCTGTTATTAAGTCATCTCCATTCACTTGTCTGTTTGTCTCTCTTGTTATTAAGTCATCTCCATTCACTTGTCTGTTTGTCTCTCTCTTTGTTAGATGTCATCTCCATTCACTTGTCTGTTTGTCTCTCTCTGTTATTACGTCATCTCCATTCACTTGTCTGTTTGTCTCTCTCTGTTATTAAGTCATCTCCATTCACTTGTCTGTTTGTCTCTCTCTGTTATTACGTCATCTCCATTCACTTGTCTGTTTGTCTCTCTCTGTTATTAAGTCATCTCCATTCACTTGTCTGTTTGTCTCTCTCTGTATTAAGTCATCTCCATTCACTTGTCTGTTGTCTCTCTCTGTTATTAAGTCATCTCCATTCACTTGTCTGTTTGTCTCTCTCTGTTATTAAGTCATCTCCATTCACTTGTCTGTTTGTCTCTCTCTGTTATTAAGTCATCTCCATTCACTTGTCTGTTTGTCTCTCTCTGTTATTAAGTCATCTCCATTCACTTGTCTGTTTGTCTCTCTCTGTTATTAAGTCATCTCCATTCACTTGTCTGTTTTGTCTCTCTTGTTATTAAGTCATCTCCATTCACTTGTCTGTTTGTCTCTCTCTGTTATTAAGTCATCTCCATTCACTTGTCTGTTTGTCTCTCTCTGTTATTAAGTCATCTCCATTCACTTTTCTGTTTGTCTCCTCTGTTATTAAGTCATCTTCATTCACTTGTCTGTTTGTCTCTCTCTGTTATTAAGTCATCTCCATTCACTTGTCTGTTTGTTCTCTCTGTTATCAAGTCATCTCCATTCACTTGTCTGTTTGTCTCTCTCGTTATTAAGTCATCTCATTCACTTGTCTGTTTGTCTCTCTCTGTTATTAAGTCATCTCCATTCACTTGTCTGTTTGTCTCTCTCTGTTATCAAGTCATCTCCATTCACTTGTCTGTTTGTCTCTCTCTGTTATTAAGTCATCTCCATCACTTGTCTGTTTGTCTCTCTCTGTTATTAAGTCATCTCCATTCACTTGTCTGTTTGTCTCTCTCTGTTTAAGTCATCTCCATTCACTGTCTGTTTGTCACTCTCTTGTATTAAGTCATCTCCATTCACTTGTCTGTTTGTCTCTCTCTGTTATTAAGTCATCTCCATTCACTTGTCTGTTTGTCTCTCTCTGTTATTAAGTCATCTCCATTCACTTGTCTGTTTGTCTCTCTGTTATTAAGTCATCTCCATTCACTTGTCTGTTTGTCTTCTCTGTTATTAAGTCATCTCCAATTCACTTGTCTGTTTGTCTCTCTCTGTTATTAAGTCATCTCCATTCACTTGTCTGTTTGTCTCTCTCTGTTATTAAGTCATCTCCATTCACTTGTTCTGTTTGTCTCTCTCTGTTATTAAGTCATCTCCATTCACTTGTCTGTTTGTCTCTCTCTGTTATTAAGTCATCTCCATTCACTTGTCTGTTTGTCTCTCTCTGTTATTAAGTCATCTCCATTCACTTGTCTGTTTGTCTCTCTCTGTTATTAAGTCATCTCCATTCACTTGTCTGTTTGTCTCTCTCTGTTATTAAGTCTCTCCATTCACTTGTCTGTTTGTCACTCTCTGTTATTAAGTCATCTCCATTCACTTGTCTGTTTGTCTCTCTCTGTTATTAAAGTCATCTCCATTCACTTGTCTGTTTGTCTCTCTCTGTTATTAAGTCATCTCCATTCACTTGTCTGTTTGTCTCTCTCTGTTATTAAGTCATCTCCATTCACTTGTCTGTTTGTCTCTCTCTGTTATTAAGTCATCTCCAATCACTTGTCTGTTTGTCTCTCTCTGTTATTAGTCATCTCCATTCACTTGTCTGTTTGTCTCTCTCTGTTATTAAGTCATCTCCATTCACTTGTCTGTTTGTCTCTCTCTGTTATTAAGTCATCTCCATTCACTTGTCTGTTTGTCTTTCTCTGTTATTAAGTCATCTCCATTCACTTGTCTGTTTGTCTCTCTCTGTTATTAAGTCATCTCCAATCACTTGTCTGTTTGTCTCTCTCTGTTATTAAGTCATCTCCATTCACTTGTCTGTTTGTCTCTCTCTGTTATTAAGTCATCTCCATTCACTTGTCTGTTTGTCTCTCTCTGTTATTAAGTCATCTCCATTCACTTGTCTGTTTGTCTTTCTCTGTTATTAAGTCATCTCCATTCACTTGTCTGTTTGTCTCTCTCTGTTATTAAGTCATCTCCATTCACTTGTCTGTTTGTCTCTCTCTGTTATTAAGTCATCTCCATTCACTTGTCTGTTTGTCTCTCTCTGTTATTAAGTCATCTCCATTCACTTGTCTGTTTGTCTCTCTCTGTTATTACGTCATCTCCATTCACTTGTCTGTTTGTCTCTCTCTGTTATTAAGTCATCTCCATTCACTTGTCTGTTTGTCTCTCTCTGTTATTAAGTCATCTCCATTCACTTGTCTGTTTGTCTCTCTCTGTTATTAAGTCATCTCCATTCACTTGTCTGTTTGTCTCTCTCTGTTATTAAGTCATCTTCATTCACTTGTCTGTTGTCACTCTCTGTTATTAAGTCATCTCCATTCACTTGTCTGTTTGTCTCTCTCTGTTATTAAGTCATCTCCAATCACTTGTCTGTTTGTCTCTCTCTGGTCCAAAATGTTTCATTAAAAACTTTATTCTCTAGCACTTGTAACGTTATCTCCTCTCTGAAAGTAAGAGTGTAAGAGAACGTTTTGTATCCATATAATATTATTGGTAGAATAATTGCTGTATGAATTTTTTTGAGTTAATGTTTTTTAGAGAAGTTGCAG
>JASPKZ010001165.1:0-105550 GCA_030220185.1 Diploptera punctata
ATAACTTAGTATATAATATATATATATGAATATATTAAAAAATGATCATATTCAGGTGTAGCAATATTACTTAACCTACAATTTTTAGACGACCCAGATTTTTTGATCAGAAAATTAAAATAATAAGGAATGTTGTCATATATTTATATAAATGTAGTAGGTCATAATATGCAGACAAAATTGTAAATTTTGTGTTTGTTGTTCTATGTTTCATGTAAAAGCAATTTCCCACAGTATTCTATCCACTTTTACACCATTTTGTTTTTCTTTCCCTTAAAAAGCATAAAACTGGAGTATACTGTGTACATTTAGAGGAATGTTTTTCCATTAAGTGATTTTGCAGATTGCCATATTACCCAGTCTGTGTTCACAAAGTTACAGAATCTTATTCCAGTTAAATTTCTAGGATAATGAATTAGAAACTATTGTTCCTACATATATTTTCTCACCTGGATTCTGCATAAATTGAGTCACAAATATCAGCTAACTCCCATTCCTGTAGTATGGTGGATTCAACTTGGAGACCAAATCTCCCTCACTGGAAATTTTATGTTTTATTTGAAACAGATGACCAAAACTTATTCTTGAGTATCATATATATAATTTTATTTTATATGTTGAATATACCTTTGAAAATAAATTAAATTAAAAAAAAGTTAAAATAATATTTCAAAATATTATGTACCTTATTTATATAATTGGATAAAAATAATTTTTTTAAACTAATACTTAAAAGAACTAGAGACAAAGTTTACTCTTGATTCAGGATTATTTTTTTCATAACATAAAAATTTTAATTTTTTAACTTGTTTCATTTTCAATATCTGTCCATTCTGTGTATTTTTTTGTTGTTGTAATTTTGTGTAATGTAACCTGTTGAAAGTCATAGATTACATTCTATGGCAGGTTTTGGAACCTCGTCGACGCAGTCTTCTTCCTCTGGGATCCTTAAGATCGAGACGTGAGAGCTTTAATGAATCTCCAAGTGGCGCTGAATCTTCAAGTTTTCACGATGATAGTCCACATCGAGGACAAGGTGATGCGGATCAATGGCTTGGAAATCAGAGCTTCAGAAAAAATGATGATAAACGAGATTCACTAACACGTCGTCATTTAAATCTATCAGAAAATGAAGGCAGTAAAGATAGTCCTTCAACTAAATATGAAGAGATACAATTAAAATCTGTTAATGAACAGAAGATAAACGTAAAGACACGAAAGAATTGTCTGTTACTTTGGGACCTGGAGGTGATGCAAATGCAAAGAACAGCAGGGGAAGTTTGAAAGGCTCAGATTCTGCAAGTGATTGGGATAGTGATGATAGTTTACCACTGGATAATTATCCACCTGTGGCAAATGTAACTATTAGTCCTGCAGATGACACTAATTCACCCTTAAAAGTATTTAGAGTGATAAAATCAAGTGATCTTAAAATACCAGATAATGATGATGATTTTAAAGATGGTTCACCATATTCATTAAATTCTGAAAAAAGAGGAAGGTTTCTAATGAGAGCTCCATCCATTGATTTGACAGATGATGATACAGAAACTGGAAGGAAGCATAGTCACAGCTCTGCCTCTTCAGAGCCAGGGAAACAAAAATCAGAGAATAAGGAAGAGAGTGCAGATGATAAGAATCTTTCTGCTTCTGGAACATTAGGAAGGGATGGAACATTAAGAGGGTATGAAGAAGTTTGGGAATCTAATCCCCATTTACCACCAACAAACACTGTTTTGCCTATAGGATTACCAGAAACCCATATTACTATCAAAGAGGAACTGGAAGAATCATTAGTTTGGAGTTCTCCTAAATTTGATGGGAATAGAATCCCTCCTCGACCTCAGTACCCAAAAGAAATTTCTGAAAAGTGGAACAAGAATGAAGATAATCTTTTATATCCTTCACCACGATTTGATCAAAAATCTAAAAGTGAAGATCTTCCAGATAATAGTTATATCACTGAAGGTACTAAAAAACAGACCTCATTAGATGATTGTAGTAGAAAAAATGGCTTAAAAATGGAATCACGTTCCTTAGATGATTTAGAACCACAAAAAGTTGATCTGAAAGCACCTAGAACAAGAAAGCATTCAAGACAACAGTCTATTTCACTTCAATCATGGAGTAAAAGTGAAGAATTGCAGGAAAAACCAACTTCTTCAGCACAAATTGAAAGAATGATTGAAGAAAATAAACGCATCAATGCTCAACTTAGATGCTATGATGAAGCTTTAAGAGATCTGGCTCATGTATCTG
This sequence comes from Diploptera punctata, assembly GCA_030220185.1. Lineage (NCBI taxonomy): Eukaryota > Metazoa > Arthropoda > Insecta > Blattodea > Blaberidae > Diploptera > Diploptera punctata. The sequence goes on from JASPKZ010001165.1 coordinate 2,260, forward strand.
TTGTGAGAAAGCAAACCTCACTGTCATTACCACGTGCAAAGGAAACAACAGGTCTAGCAAGATCACAGTCTGCAGGAGCTAGAAATGAGGGTTATTTCTCGTTACCATCAGCAAGTAATTTTGCTCCTAGAGAAATGGCACAGTCAGCAATTGTAAAAAAGCAAGGATCTTTATCATTACCAAGAACTAGTGAAATCCCAGATTTTGCAATGATTCAGCCATTAGGATCAAAAAAGCAAGGACACTCGTCTCTTCCTAGTACAAGTGAATTTGGCATGAGAGAATTAGCTCAAACAGCAATTGTCAAGCGTCAAGGATCTTTGTCTTTACCTCGAACTTGTGAGATACCAGATTTAGCTGCAGTGGCGAATGAAGAATATTTGTCTCTTCCACGTTCTAATGAATTGATAGACGAAGCATTTAAAGAAATTGGACAGAGTACTGCTACAATGAAAAGAGGTTCGCGTTCATTACCTCGTTCAATAGATGCAAAATCAATATCATTAGGTGCTGATCCAACACCTCCTCCTAGACATAAGAAATCTCGTAGCAGGAGAAGGGCAGAAAGTGAGGGAGAACCATCAAGTAGCAGCTTAAAAGAATCTGTTAGATCACATTCATTAGATGTCAAGAGACACACTCCAAAAAGTTCTGAATCTTCTACACCAAATACAAAATCTCCAGAAAAACCAAAATCTGAAACTGCAATAGACAAATTTGAAACACGAAGCATTGACAGTGCTTCAAGCAATGGAAGTATGAAAGAAACAAGTGTAGAGAAACCTCTGAGGAAAAAGAGAAAGATGCTGTTGGCAATGAGAGGGTTTTTAGGTGCAAACAGAAAGAATATAAATGACAGTACGGTGAACGAGGCTTCACTTGAAGAATCATTTGATGAACCTCCATTTTGGATGAGTACTGATAAGGGTGGTCTTTTGGAAAGGCAAGGAACTGTTATTGAGAGACCAAATTTTGCATTGGAAAAGAAAGAACCTATGGGCACTAGTCCATCAAAACTGGAAACAGTTGTAAGCGAAGAAACAGAAGAACCTCAACCAGAATCTTTAATAAAAGAAGAAAGTGAAATGGTTGACGATACTTTACCATCAGATTCTTTACATGAAGAAGTTGCACCATCAGTTGAAGTTACAAGGTTGGTAATTACTTTATTTAGATTTATGTTGGTGATGAGATGCTCTGTCAGGTGCATGCATGTGAATGAATGTTTTTTAATTGACCTTTGTCATTTATACAGTTATGCTTTGTAAATGAAAATTATTTTTTCCTTGCTTTTTTTATCTTATGATCAACATTTATCATAGATCATGAAATTAAATCTCTTAAATGCAACATTAATTCAAAATAATTAGTTATAATCATAATCACATTGATTCTATTCACTTAATTTTTCATCAACTTCAATTTTTTTTTTATTTTCACGCCAATCTTTCATTTTTTCAAGTATAGATTTAAATACGCATATGCAGTACTGAACTTTTATAGGAATAAATCACTATGAGGTTTAATTTAAGATAAAATCAAATGTTTTATAAGTCTCATCACATTAATCTTCTAAATAGATCACGATTTCAAGACCATCTTCAGTACCATCTTGACGACTGATGTTATGTCGATCGGAAGAACACTTCTTCCCTTTTTTGGTGGACGGATAAGCCTCTGGATCAAATCAGGATTCGTGGGAATTTTGAAGTTCATAAGTTTTTTTTTGTTTTTCTGAATGTGGATTTTTTCCCAAACCGTGAGTTCCTTTTGTTTATCTATTTGTTTAATTAGACTGGCTTTTGATTCAATTAGATGTTTTTCAGACCAAGCATGGACCGCTACTGCTGACTTTTCCACTTCTCCATTTTTGACATTTCTAAGATGTTCTTTCACCCTTGCTTTCAAATTTCTTTTTGTTTTTTCTATATAAATGTTGTCAACAATCCCTGCATTTGATCTGATAAATTCCTGATTTGTTGTATATTGGTTTTAATTTTAAAATGAAAAAAATTGAAGAAGAAAACAAAACAGGAATTTATCAGATCAATTGCAAGGATTGTGACTAAATTTATATAGGAAAAACAAAAAGAAATTGGAAAACAAGGATGAAAGAACATCTTAGAAATGTCAAAAATGGTGAAGTGGAAAAGTCAGCTGTAGCTGCTCATGCTTGATCTGATAAACATCTAATTGAATCAAAAGCTAGTCTAATTAAACAAATAGATAAACAAAAGGAACTTACGGTTTGGGAAAAAATCCACATTCAGAAAAACTTATGAACTTCGAAATTCCCGTGAATCGTGACCTGATCCAGAGGTTTATCGGTCCACCAACAGAGGGAAGAAGAAGTGGTTCTTCCAATAGACATAACATCAATCGTATAACTGTAGGCTTTCACGGCCGGCGTCTTGATCCCTATTAGATTCGTCTTCCGGGCATATAGGCCGTGGTCCAGTCGTTCTTCTACTCGACGTTTCGTCTACCGCAGCAGTAGACGAAACGTCGAGTAGAAGAATGACTGGACCACGGCCTATATGCCCGGAAGACGAACCTAATAGGGATCATAACATCAATCATCAAGATGGTACTGAAGATGGGACCGCTATGGTCATGAAATCGCGGTGTACTTAGAAGATTAATATGAGGAGAGGTATGAAACGTTTGATTTTATCTTATATGCAGTACTGCCACATGTGATGATGTTTTAGGTGAAGAGCTGTTGATTGAAATCCAGTATGTGGGCAACAAACATTGAACTAAAGTCCACACTTCACCTAGATACAAGTTTTCAATCAATTAACTTTGTTAGGAATTAACACTATGAGGTATGTCCACCGCTGTGGTCTTGAGGTAGCATGCTGCCTTGTCACACAGCGGGCCTGGGTTCAATCCTCAGTCGGGACAGTTTTTCTGGGTGAGGTTTTTTTCGGGGTTTTTCCTCACCTGTAAGACAAATGTCAGGAAAACTAAGGCCCTAATAGTCCCCAAAATCATATGGCCATCACAATCATCATCATTCATATTCATCTTAGATTAAGCTTAGGATTAGGGACTCTCCTGGTGCACCACTATCATCTTCACCCATCATATCATCGGGGCAATGTAACCCTGCCATCCAGGCGCCCCTACCTCAGAAGTGGGTTACAATTATGCCATTGCCAGGAGAGAACACTAGAAATGTCTAAAAGGACAATACTGGGAGCATTAAAAAAAACAAAACACTGAGGTATTATTTATTTAAATAAAACTGTATCACCCCATCTCATATTCTCTTTCTCCTTAGACTAGTTTTGGTCCTTCTTCGGTTCTATCCTCAGTATTTTCACGACTGTTGTTATGTTCAATCTATGACATAACAACGGTTATGAAAATACTGAGGATGTAACCGAAGAAGGTCCCGAAACTAATGTACCAAGAAGAAGAAGAAGAATATGAGGTGAGGTATAAAATTTTACTTAAATAAATAATACCTCGTAGTGCTAATTCCTAAAAAAAAGTTAATTGATTAAAAACCTGTATCTAAGTAAAGTGTGGACTTTAGTTCAATGTTTGTTGCCTACATACAGGATTTCAATCAGGTAGCTCATCCGGTTAGAACATTCGCCTAGAGTGTGAAAGGTCCTGGGTTCAAGCCCCAGTCTGAGCGTATAATTTTTCTCTTAAAATATGATTTATCCATCATTGAGATGTATGAAATTAATAACAAAACATCGATAGAAGCTGTACTGGCTTTATAATGTAATGTAAAATTCCCAAATAAATGTCTTCTTAATAAAGAAGCTGCCATTTGCAAGATTTCATAGCGTTTGGTGTGCGGGAATTAACAACATACAAAAGAGGAAAATTTGCATTTAGATTGGAACTTGCTCAAGTAGCTCACTCGATTAGAGCATTCGCCTAGAGTGAGAAAGGTCCTGCATTCAAGCCCAGTCTGAGCATATAATTTTTCTCTTCAAATATGATAAAATTTTACTTAAATTTCAATCGAGTGTTCTTCACTTAAAATGTCATCATGGGCTCTTTTGTATTGATATATTTTACAATTCATGCATTAGCAACAAAGGATGCTTGGTGACTGACTCTTGATAATTATTAGACATTAATATTAGATATCCCCCATAATATGAATGGCTTTAATAAAAATACTAAATTTATTTTGCTTTGTCAACATAAAAGTGAGATCCTTCATCTTGAAAGATAAAACACTACAGTTAAATTAATTGTTTCAGCTTTATGAGTTGTGGTTGGGTGCTCTGTCGTTTCATTTTATGTAAGTAAATCAAGGATCTGTCCTCCCATTTTATTGTAATGATATACCCCTCCCCACCAAAAAAATTATTTTTACTATCATTATAATAACCATTTATAGATTTTTTTTTTTAAATTAGGAACCATCCCTTGTATGTTTATAAGTAGATCAATCATATTGAAATGTTATTTTTCATAAATTATTATTGATTTAATTCTGAATTATTATTGACTTTTAATGTTAGTAGTTCATATTTCTTCATCTTAGAGACACAAAGACATAATTAAATTTTTTTAGTAATATTAACTGTAGGCCTACTTCTTTCAACTGAAGAATAGAGTAGCTGTAAATAATAGCTCTGAGGTCACATAGGTTTTATTATCTTTTTATTCTTCTTCCATGTCTGAGTCTTTTGACTAGTTCTGAGAACTAGAGGTTTTGTATTTGCTGTCTCCATCTTGATATTATGTCTTGCAGACTGTAATAGCAGGGCATGTGATACAAATGGGTATGAAAGAGGGACATGGAAACTTCTTGTGGGAAAACCAGAGAAAATGGGCACAGTGGTAGGCCAAGAATGAGGTGGTGGGAGAATAACATTATTCATGATTTGATTGGAAAATAGAAGAAGTGGCTAGGCTTCCAATGGATTCCATCTCACATCGGAATAATTGGCAATGAAATAGCAAATACTCTCGCCAAGAAAGGAACTGAAATAAAAATTTTTAGTCATTCCTGAGCCAGATCTAAAACAGAAGACAGACAACATCAAGAATGTATGGAATGCCGAGAACACCAAAATATCCCATGAAGCACCCAAAGGAAAATGATGGGGAAAAAGCAAAACTCGCAAATGAAGTTAAACTGAAGGGACATAAGGAAGCTGTTACCAAGTTCCGGCTGATGATTGAACACGACCGTCTCCCCCACCACCTCCACCGATGGGATTGTATCCATCTAGCAGCTGCCCACTTTGTGCTGATCCCCCACCAGGAAATGAACCAAATCGTCTCCACTGCCCACAACTGAACCAAGAAGCCCAAGGAAGGAAGTCAGGATTTTGTCAGCTTGTACTGGGAGACCAAAAGGAAAAATGGCATTATTTCCAGTTCCTGCCATTTTATAAATAAATAAATGATTGGAAAACAATAGTTCAGGATAGGGGTATATAGATATATTGTGTTCCCTCCTCATGATTCTCCAGGTTTGAGAGTGCCAGTGAATTAGTTGTTAGTCTCCATCTTATTTGTGGACAGCCTATATTCCGTCATCCAATTGGGTTATAGAAAAAAGCTTACCAAGATAGAAGTTCAGAGGACCATTTTCTTGTATCTCTAATTTCAGTTCTTTTACTTCTAATTGGGCTCAGATGTCTTCTTTTCTTTCTTTATCTCTCAATATCATTGCCTGTAAAGACTTATGAAACTTCTTTTCTGCTGTTTGTATTCTAGTTTTGTCTGTTTTTCTTAATACCAGGTCTTGCTGCTGCATAATAAAGCTGGTTTGGAAATACCAAAGTGTAATATAATTTTAATTTAACTTCTTTCCTTATTTTTTCCCTAGATACCCTATTATGCAGCCGTTTATAGCATTATTTTTGTATGTTGTTTTCCAAATACACATTTATTTTATATAGAAATATATCACTGCCAAGATATTTAAAATGTTTTTTTTTTTTTTTGCTTCATAATTGGTCATCTATTACTTACTATCTTTGGCCTTTGAAGGTGTTTGTCCTCCATGCTCATTACTTTAGTCTTTTGATTTACTATTTCTGTGTTATATGTTTTAAATATCCACCACTGTGGTCTCAAGGTAGCGTGCTGCCTTGTCATGCAGCGGGCCTGTGTTCAATTCCGGTCAGGACAAGCTCCTGGTGGACTTCTTTTTGGGGTTTTTCCTCACCTGTAAGACAAATGTCAGGAAGCCTAGGGCCCAACAGTCCCCAAAAATCATCATCATTATCATTTCAACGGGAAGCTACGACACCTATAATTCCCTAGTAAAGCTGCAAAGCATAGTTTGAAAATGCTATGATAGCAGTGAAAGGCCTGCCTTAGGACAGAACACTATAGAATAGAATGTTTTAAATAATGAATTTAGTTTTGTGACGTATTCCTGCAATTATTTTGTTCTGTGTTATTCAGAACCAGTTTTATTTATATCTACTCTATTCTTTAGTCTAAAATATTCAATTATATTAAACAACTCGTAACTGTACAGCATGCTCCTGGTATTTATTTTTTGTGTTACTCTTTATGAATTCAAAAAAGTTAGATTTTTTTTTTACATTTTAATCCTCTCATAGCATGTCCACCTATTTTAAATAAAATAAAACTATTCTAAAATTGTCGACTGTAGTAGGTCTAGTAGTTATATTCCTTGCCTCTAGTCCTGAGGGTCATGGGTTCAGACCTGACCGAGGTCAATGAATTTTTAGGTAAAAGCCCAAGGGATGAATCCTCCAGGAGGGACTCTAAACTGTAGGTCCTGAGTCTGAAGATTTTCAGGCTTGTAAGAGAACTGCAAGTCTGAATAAAAAAGGCTTCTGTGGAAAATTTAACCGACCTTAACCCATCCAAAGTTGCATACTAGATGTCTCTTGGAGGCATTGTGCTAATCACTTGTAACTCATGGACATTTGTAGGTTAATAAACATAATTAATAAAATTAATAAAGTTAAACTAATAAATTTTAAACTAATAAAATTAGCTTGGTTGAGAAACTTCTGCTAGGGAGCACCCATGTCCCACGTGAGATGTATGGTGTATAAATATATATGCTGATAATCAATACAAGCAGTTATACATACATCAGTCAAGTAGTGCTTATTGATTTTTTTTTTCATTAGGAGATATTCTACTAAAGTACCAGAAAAATCAACAATTTAAGAAAATTTGTAATTTCTAAAAATGTTTACCTTTTTCAATATGTTGTTGAACATTGTACTTACTGAATAATTGGTAGGTAATTCATTATAATTTTATCTGTGTGTTAAGAGATTGTCATTTCAAAGCATGTTTTTTTGAAAGCAGCATGATATTCCTGGCAGATGATTGAATGTATAGTTTGTTTTTTTCTAAAGAAAGAAATATCTTGTCAATTTGTCTCAACATTGAGAGATGAAAAGCCAATGATGTTTAAGGAGGGTGGGTGGGGTTCAAGTGACCTTGGCTACAGGGTGAGTGATCACTATTTATCCCATAGTCAAAAGGTACCTGCACTTGTAGTTATTAATTCTCTATAGGTCTTAATAAATTACATGTTCAACTATTTCTTGTTCTCCTTATACAGCTATAGTCTATATGTAGTTTTGTGCATGGATATTATACCTTAAACATATATGATCTGAATCTACAATACAATTATTTGTGAAGCATTCTATATCACAAGAAACCCTGCCTTACAAGGGAACTGACAACCATTGCATGTCAAAATCTAGCTTGAGATTTCTTCCAGAGAAGCATTATGATGTATAATGACATGTCCAAAAAATTATTTGCTGTTTTTACCTGTAAGGCACTATAATCCAGCACCAGATCTCTCATTTAGGCTCAAATCTATGAACGCATTAGACCGTAAAAGTCGTTCTCTGCCTGTACTCTGCTGAGAAAGTTGTATCCAAATACGTTTTTGCATTCTCAAAAATCTGTTCATGTGATAATAATCGTTGAAATTCCTAAGCTACCTGGCGAAGTGACTTAGGAGAGAAACGAATCATGAGAATCCCGATGGTAACTGATGTAGTTTGAAACCTTGCCGCGTACCTTGCTGCTTTATCCAAGATGTCGGACCTTGAAGACTTTGATCATGTTTTCGGTATACGCGGAGAAGAGGAATTTGATAGAGTCTACCAAAGAATTTAACCGGAAGAACAGGAGAATCGGCGTTTTTTTTTTATGTCCCAGCGATCTTTTGCCTTGGGGGCAGTAACAAAGTATGGCTTTTGGAATTCTATGAGACGGCATTTAGACACTAAATTATTAAAACAGTTAGAAAATACAAAAGAGCTGACTATTTGGGAAAAAATCTATATTCAGAAGAACAAAAACAGAGTTACAAATTTTGAAATGTGGAGCATGACATTGTTTGGAGGTTCTTTGGCCAACCACAGGATGGGGCTGACATCGACATCCAGGTTGTGCAACATAAATCTAACCAGTCTGGGCAAGATGCTGATGATGATTATGAAGGGATGTTTAGGATCTCAGGTTACTCTTTATATGCAAGAAACTAATGTTTACAAGTAAAAAAAAATCCAGCAATGTCAACCCACTATAAAGAGCAGATGGACTCCCTGCATGAGTAAGAATGGAGTGAGTCAGGACATGGCACATATGGCAAGCATGAGTATTGAACACACAAGTCTTGTAGAAAAAATGCTGTGGAGGAGAGGTTTAGTATGAATTTCTAAAGGCTGTTCACTCTTAAAGTGTTCCTCATCAAAACAAAACCATGTGACCTCCTCACTTTTCATTGGTTATGGACACTGACGTACGTTGTACAAGCAATAAGTATGCGAATAAGTAGTTCCCTTCATTAAATTAAAAATATGTCCTCTGAATATACTTGTTACTATTCGTGAATGAAAATAATAATATTCAAAACATAGAAAATATTTTGAAATATAATATTTTATTTTAGGAAGTGGTATTTTGAGGTTATTTTAATTAAATATTTTAGTCTGTTCATCTTATCTCAATATTAATGTTGATTTGTTCTTGAACATGTTTCGATTATATCATAATCATCATCAGCATCTTGCCCAGACTAGTTAGATTTATGTTGCACACCCTGGATGTCGATGTCAGCACCATTCTGTGGTTGGCCAAAGAACCTCCAAACAATGTCATGCTCCATATTTCAAAATTTATAACTCTGTTTTTGTTCTTCTGAATATAGATTTTTTCCCAAATAGTCAGCTCTTTTGTATTTTCTAACTGTTTTAATAATTTAGTGTCTAAATGCCGTCTCATAGAATTCCAAAAGCCACACTTCGTTACTGCCCCAAGGCAAAAGATCGCTGAGACATCCAAAAAAGCGCTGGATGGAAAATTCCTCTTTAAGACCGTAACAGGCCACACGGCCTAACACTTGCATGGATGATGATGATGATGATAGTGTCTGAATTTATATTATTGTTTTTCAAACCAAACATGAGCAGCAACTGCAGATTTTTCTATTTCCCATTTTTAATATTTCTTATGTGTTCTGTGATTCTAATTTTTAGGTTTCTTTCTGTTTTTCCTATATATATCTTTTCACAACCCGTACATTCAATTTGATATATTTCTGATTTTTTATTTTTATAAGTTTTTTTCATTTTTGTTGGTTTTTATTAGTTTATTTAAACTGTAGTTATTTTTCAGTGCTAATTTAATATATGAACTTCTCAAATATCTTTTGGAATTTATTGTATACCCAAGGGTGATATGTGAATTTCCTATATTTTTTCATAGGTGTTTTTTTCTTTTTCAAGAGTACTTCTGTTCATCATTTTTTGTTTCTTATACTTTTCTATCCTTTTGTGTACCATTTTTTCATCAAACCTGTTTTCTCTTGCTATTTTGATTATTTGTTTTTTCTCCTGTTAGAAATCTTGTTTGTTTAAGGGTAAGTGTACCAAGATGAGTTAAACTATTAAAGGCTGCTAATTTATGTCCAATTGGATTGAACCCTGTTGATTTAATAAAATTTCCCATATGAGTTTCTTTCCTATGAATCCCAAATTCAATTTTTCTTTTTTCTTTGTTTCTGACCAATTTAAGATCAAAAAAAAGTATTTATTTTCTTCTATTTCTTTGGTAAATTTTGATGTTTGTACTCTGTAAATTTAACAGTTTTAGGGAATCTTTTACATGTTTTTCTTTTACAATACAAATTATATAGGGTCTGCTATGAATTATGAAGTATGAGGTGAGTGAAATATTAAAAATAAACAAATTATATCATCTACATATCTAGGAAATTCACATATCACCCATGGGTTTACAATGAATTCCAAAAGATATTTGAGAAGTTTAATATTAAATTAGCACCGAAAATAACTACAGTTTAAATAAACTAATAAAAACCAACAAAAATGAAAAAAATTGATAAAAATAAAAAATCAGGAATATATCAAATTGAATGTACGGGTTGTGAAAAGATATATATAGGAAAAACAGAAAGAAACCTAAAAATTAGAACCACAGAACACACAAGAAATATTAAAAATGGGAAATAGAAAAATCTGCAGTTGCTGCTCATGTTTGGTCTGAAAAACATAATATAAATTCGGACACTAAATTATTAAAACAGTTAGAAAATACAAAAGAGCTGACTATTTGGGAAAAAATCTATATTCAGAAGAACAAAAACAGTGTTATGAATTTTGAAACACCGACGGAGCATGACCTTGTTTGGAGGTTCTTTGGCCAACCACAGGATGGAGCTGACATCGACATCCATGCTGGAGCATCAGTAGACTTAGCAATCTTCTCTCTTCACCTAGCAGGTGCATCATCTATTCTGCAACATACAGGGTGAATCATAAATATGGCTATACGTTGATCGCATTGTGTGATGAAAATATTACCATTACGGGAAATATGAAATTACCTTTTGGAAGGGTAATTATTCAAATTACAACAATGGAATAAAAACAAAACAGTGTAGAACTTACGTCATTAGTCAAAATGGCGTTGAATATGCAACAGCAAATTACAAATGCTGCATGGGCAATAACATATGCTAATGATCGTGAGGCCGCAAGACGTGAGTTTAAAGTAGCATTGCAGCCGTTGACTGTGGGGAAGTGGAGAAAACGACTGCTGGAAATGGGAAGGATGCAGAAAACCAAATCTCCTGGAAGGCCTCGCATTAGCACGGATGCAGAAACAACGAAGAGAATTGTGGAGGCATTCGACGCTAGCCCACAAAAATCAACCTGCCAAGCTGCATGTGAGCAGTGATTTGTTTTGTTCTATTGTTGTAATTTGAAGGATTCCCTTTCCAATGATAACATCGTAGTTCCTTTAATAATATTTTCGTCACAAAATGCGATCAAACGTATAGCCATATTTCTGAATCACACTGTAAATCTAACCAGTCTGGGTAAGATGCTAATGATGATTATGATATAATCGAAACATGTTCAAGAACAAACCAACATTAATATTGAGGTAAGATGAACAGACTAAAAATAATTTAATTAATTATAAATATACCTAATCGATAATTACAACTTAAAATCGTTTATTACATGTGGGTGATGCATTTGAGTCATGCTTCAGTCGATTCTCATGAAACAAAATGGCTGAAGGTGTTGAGTCTTCTGTCGCTGTGTCGTCATCTCCCTGTCAAAAGTGACAGTAATTGTGGCGCGAATGGCTAAAGGATACAATTGGCGCTTATTGATGTTAGGTATAAGTGACAGCCCTCACTCCAAGGCTTGTTACTGTATCAGCTGCTAGCATCCTTGGACTTCAGACTGTCTCATACTTCCCTGTAAATTACATCCAGCTTTGCCACTGAACCATTTCTTTATGAGGTACAGTGTATACTAGCAATGGGTACCATTTGCCATCTCTATCCAGAATGTTTAAAGAAAGCCCTGGAAATGCACAATATGTCACAAAGGACAATGATTTTATCATCATCATCATCATCCTTCTTTCTTTTCACAATCTGGTGATTTGGCTTATTGGCTATGGTCTTGAGGCTTAAAAATCACTGATGTTTCAGTTTTATTCTGTAAATTGGTAAGAGGTAATACTATGATGTAATTTATCAAGAGATTGAATTGACTATTTAACTCGTGCCCCAAATGGGAGTCAATAACCAATCATGTTTCAATGAATTTTGTAATTGACAGCCATGTTTCACCTCGATATTTATCAAATTCTGTGTACCAAAATGAAGAGAGCTTCTCCTTTTTTAATATTCTGAACAGGTTAGAACATTATTTTGCAGTGACTGCTCCAACGAATTCATTGAATGTAGCACATAATGAACAGATCCCTTTGAACTACACATTTTGATAATTGTGTTTTTAAATGCTTTTACTGAGTTGTTTCCTAAAATAATTAATTAAGAACCTATAATGTTGGTTATAATATATAGTTTTATGTTTCATTTTTTCTCTACTAGGGTGCATTCTTACAATATTGTGGTCCTATTTGGCAATAAATAATATAATAAAGTTGCAGTGATGAAAAAATTAAACATAACCAAACATTTCTCTATTGTTTTCAAATATTGCCATTTACACTAAATATATAAATATTTTAAAATAATTTTATTTGATTTTCATATTTATTATATAATTCAGCGACAGCTGTTTCGGTACACTGTACCTTCTTCAGACATGTTAACAAATCATGAATTGTGTTCCAACTGATCTAAGCAACAATATAACAATATTTATTTAATTTTTTTTAATTTTTAAATTTAACAAAGGGGATTTAACAAATATGGATTTTCATCAAGTAAACACCAACTCAATTAAGGTAGAATATTTTTATCACTCACCTCATATTATTCTACCTTAATGAATATACCTCATAGTGAGAATTCCTAAAATAAGTAGTTACAACTCAATTGATTATAATTACAAAAAAAATAAACGTTATCTCAGTCAAAACATAAATTTATTGTGTCGACGTTTCAATCTCCTGTTGTGAGATTATTTTCAAGACATGGTTGTTTATAAATGTACAATAAATTTTATAAACAACCATGTCTTGAAAATAATCTCACAACAGGAGATTGAAACGTCGACACAATAAATTTATGTTTTGACTAAGATAACGTTTATTTTTTTTGTAATTATAATATTAATTACTCTCAGTGAATAATAATTAAAAAAAAAGTCAATTGATTATTTTAAAATAACTATATTTAAATAATGATTTGTGAGTAAACAGCTTAATTTTATTTGTTAAAATTTGGAAATCATATCCTAACAAATGCCACTCTTGATTTCCTAATCCTCTAGAAAAATTGAAAATCACTCATGTCATTACTTATGATAATTAAGGCCTGACCTCTTATTTTGCTCTCTCCCTTGGAATATGTTTTTGAGATCTCTCCCATTTTCAGCCAGAAATTGACTACTGACTTTACCATTGGACGTCTTATATTATTCTCTCTCTCTGGCATTGGGGAGACAAACCCAACAATTAAATCCTTTTCCAAAATTAATTATTTTGTTTCTGTTTTCTGGATGTAGATGAAGATAAAAAAAATAATAAGAATTTATCAGTTAAATAAGTAGATTGTGAAAAAATTTAATCAACTCACTGACACTATTGAACCCAGAGGTCCATTGCTGCACAGACATAAGCTCTCCATACATCCCTATCTTGAACTAATTTTTTCCAATCATCCTTTGAATAATTTACCTTTCTCAAATTGTTATTAACATTATTTCCCACCTCATTCTTAGCCTCTTCACTGGGCAGTTTCCCTCTGGTTTTCTTAACAAGGAGATTCCATTTCCCATTTGTGCCACATGTCCTGTCCATTACAGTCTATGAAACTCATCTGTTTTTATTACTTCTGATTTCCATGAAGATTATGTAGCTCACTGTTATGTAGAGTTTTCAGCATTCACTGTCTTTTCGTCTTTTTTTGGTCCAAAAATTTTCATAAGTAATGCCACGAGTGATTTCCAAATTATCGATAAATTCACGACTCACGAAGTGAGGAGTGAATTTATCTAGAGAATTTGGAAATCAAGAGTGGCATTTGTTAGGACTATTTAACGAATAAAATTAAGCTGTTTACTCACAAATCATTATTTAACTATAGTTATTTTAAAATATTTATATATTTAATGTAAACGGCGATGTTTGAAAACAAATGAGAAACGATAGGTACGCTTCTACTGCTTCTTTTGTTTATCACTGCAACCAGATCATACTATTTATTGCCAAAGGAACGCAATATTGTAAGAATGCTCTCTAGTGGAGAAAAAATGAAACACATCAATCTGTATATTAATTCATTTTTGATGTCGTATGATGTAAATATGACAATTATATTTTTCTCGATTATTACCTGGGAAAAAATACATTTAAGAAAGTGCTATATTGATTTCCATTTCTATCTGATATCCATTTTTTTTTTAATTTTACTATCTATTTGTATATTGCTCACTTTCTGAATTTTTCTCTATTTTAATATTTAAATGGAAATCATCAATAGCTACCCGAAAGAAAGGTAGACCTATATCACAATATCCACATTTTTTTTTCAAACTCTTTGAAGGAGAATAAAGCAAATACAAACAATTCCATTCAATTATCTTTTATTTCTGTAAGCTTTGTTTCATTTTTCACTCTTACTTTTTATTAATTAAATCTTCCCAAAATACTGACCACAGTCAACAATTACAACTTTAGATAATGGTTTTCCACTTCTAGCACCTAATTCTTCTATCTGTAAATTAAATAAGAAAATTTAGTCAACACACCCAAGTAATAATAATAGTTATTTGTGTATCGAGGGCATTATGTTCAAGATTATCTCTTGAGGGCAACAGACTTACTAACAAGGAGAAGACACTCTCTGTACATCAACAAATTAAATACAATTTTGTGAGACTTACTGTTTAAAAAACATAGCTGGTTTAGGGGATTAATGGCCCCTCATTTTTTAAATATTAGCAATTCTAGGTAATAAATTCTAACATACTTCCTTTAGGTTCCTATTAAAGGAACTACATATCGTGTGATGACATGGCTCATGTGGATAGATGCTGGATTGTCACGTAGGCATTCCGGGTTCAAATCCAGTCTGTCTTTTTTTATTGGTAATTAATATTGTAATTAGTAAAGTAAAGTGATCCACAACAGACCCGGAGGCCCTTGGGGTAGTAGGAGGTTAAGGCTCCCACTTTTTTCTAGACAATCGGCACTTTATGTCAGCCGGGTTGTCAGCCCTGCGTGACGGCCGCCTTTACCCCCAGAACAAGCGTCTGGTACTCATTTCCATTAGAGGCTGAGTCGACCCCAGGGCCATAGTGCCGCCAGAGGGTTTGAGTCAAAATCCTGACCCCAACGGGACTTGAACCCTCGACCCTCCGGCTTGTAGCTCAGTGCCTTAACCACTACGCTACGGCGTGCTTACAGTTTTCTATTTACATATATCATATTTCTCAATGTATTATTATAATTCAATGCTCCGGTTTGTCATTTTGACATTTTCTAGTGTTCTCTCTTGGCATTGCAATTTGTAACATACTTCTGAAGTTGGGGCACCTGGGATGCAGAGTTACACTGCCCTAATGATGTTATGTTTGATGATTATGACAATGCTGCACCAGAAGAGTCCATAATCCTATACTTAATCTAACGTGAATATGAATGTTGTTGATTGTGATGGCCATATGATATTCGGAGACCGTTTAGGCTTTAAAGTTTCCTGACATTTGTCTTACAGGTGAGAAAAATCCCGAAAAAAAACCTCACCCAGGAAACTTGTCCTGACTGGGGATCAAACCCGGGCCCGCTGCATGACAAGGAAGCATGCTACCTCGAGAACACAGCGGTGGATCATTTTTTAATGTATTGAACACTTCATATTTTAAACAAATTACTAATTCTTTTATTATTAATTTCATACATCTCAATGATGGATAAATCATATTTGAAGAGAAAAATTAGATGCTCAGACCGGGACTTGAACCTGGGACCCTTGGTTCTCTAGACCAAGTGCTCTACCACCTGAGCTACCTGAGGAAGTACTGATCTAAACGCAAATTTTTCTCTATATATGTTGTAATTCCCGTCCACCAAATGCTATAAAGCCTTTGCTTCTATCTTTTGCAAATGGCAGCTCCTTTATTAAGAAGACATATTTGGGAATTATACATTACATTATAAATGCCTTTTATGGCTTTTTTGATGTTTATTATTAATTTCATACATCTCAATGATGGATAAAAGCACTTGGTCTAGAGAACCAAGGGTTCCGGGTTCAAGTCCCGGTCTGAGCGTATAATTTTTCTCTTCAAATATGATTTATCCATCATTGAGATGTATGAAATTAATAATAAAAACATAGAAAAAAGCCCTACTGACAATTATAATGTAATGTATAATTCCGAAATATGTCTTCTTAATAAAGGAGCTACCATTTGCAAAAGATAGAAGCAAAGGCTTCATAGCATTTGGTGGGTGGGAATTAAAATGTATATAGAGAAAAATTTGCATTTAGATCGGTACTAGCTCAGGTAGTTCAGGTGGTAGAGTACTTGGTCTAGAGAACCAAGGGTCCCAGCTTCAAGTCCCGGTCTGAGCATATAATTTTTCTCTTCAAATAAAACAACTAATATTGTATTGTAAAGGATAAATAATGAAATATTGAACTTTTATAGGAAAAAATCACTATGAGGTTTAATTTAAGATTAAATTAAAATGCTTCACACTTCACCTCATATCCAGTCAGGCATATAAAGACACCATCAAAGAGAGACAAAACAAAGCAAATGCAATACTGATGGAGATAATGGACACAGCAACGATGAAAACTGATGTGTGGAAAGGCCTGAACTTCCAACTTTGCCACCTATACACACGCTTCGCCGCACATGACTTCCACGGGAAGATATGCCAGAATCTGTCATACCACAACCCCAAGGAGGACTGCAGATGTAAGCTTTGCGACGAGCCATGCTCCAAGTACCATCTAATGAAATGCAAAAGCAGAACTCAGTCTCTCATCACAATTACAAAGGACTGGTGAAAACCCAAAATGTACACATTGTGTTTAATAAAACCTATTTATATCCAGTCTTCTAAGCAGACTGCAGTTTCAAAGCCTTGGCGGCTTCATCTTCAGCACTTTCTGTTGACTGATATTATGTCGATCAGAAGAACTACTTCTTCTTCCCTCTGTTGATGGACTAATAAACCTCTGGATCCAGTCAGAATTCACAGGAATTTCAAAGTTCATAAGTTTTTTTTATGTGGATTTTTTTCCCAAACCATAAGTTCTTTTAGTTTTTCTATTTGTTTAATTTGACTAGCTTTTGATTCAATTAGATGTTTTTTTCAGACTAAGCATGTGCAGCTACTGCTCACTAATAATGAAATATTGCTCACTTACACAGGTCAGATGTGTCACTGGAGTTTTTTGTGTTGCTATTCTGCTTTATTTTTGTACAGGATTCATTATGATAACAGTAATAAAAACATACAAAACATAAATATTTCCTGCACCATGCACAACAAATAAGAGAAGTATGAGTAACCCAAATATTAATTTATCGTATATCGGCAAACAAAAATAGAAATATTGCAATATGAATGAAAGTAATAATAATAATAATAATAATAATAATCATCCGATATCATGGCAGCTGCTGCCGTCTTCTGGAAACCAAATGCCATTCCTCTCTGTCCATCCATTGATCTTCTTCCAACCCTCTGATATTCATAGCCGCTTGTACCCCTTCTATCCAAGTTTTCTTCGATCTTCCTCCTTTCCATTGTGATCCATTGCATAACAATTTTAGGCAATCTTTGCTCTGGCATTCTTTTGACATGGCCATACCACTGTAATCTTTTCTTTTTTATAATGTCTATGACATCCGGCTCTTGCACACCCATAATTTCCCTTATTTCTTTATTTCGTATTTTATCCATTCTAGATTTTCCAGCTGATCTTCTTAAAACATCCATTTCTATACTTAAAATTCTTTTCATTTCCCTGGTAGGAATTTGAATAATAATAATAATACCTATCATTATTTTAAAAAAAGAAGAACTGATCAGGATTCAAATTCAGAATACCTGCATGATAGTCCAGCATCTATCCACATATGCTACATCATCACACAGTAAGTACTTCCTTTAATAGGCATCTAAAGGAAGTATGCTATAAATAATTGTTCGAAAATGAGGGTCCATTAGCCCCCCTAAACCAGGTATGATTTTAAACAGTAGGTCTTGTTCTTTAATCCACAAGATATTTAATTTGGTGTTATACAGAGTGGGGTCCTCTCCTTGTAAGCCGAGAGCCCCTGGCTCAATGGTTTGTAAGTCACCTAAGGGAGCAATCATAAGTAATATTCATGGTACATAAAATGTATTATGGTTTAGTTCTTTATTACTGGAGGAAATGTATCTTAGAAGTGAAGGTAAAGTGATCCCACTACAGACTTTAATAGGCCCTTGGAGTAGTAGGAGGTTAAGGCTCCTACTTTCTAGACAATCGACACATGTCAGCCGGTTTGTCAGTCCTGCATGACAGCTACCTTTACCTCCAGAACAAGCATCTGGTACTCATTTCTATTAAAGTCTGAGTTGACTCCAGGGCCATGATACCGCAGAGGTTTCTTCCAGTTTAAACCTCCTGACCCTATCAGAACTTAAACTCCTGACCTTCTGACTTGTGACATTTTGACGTAACAAAGTATGCTATGGCATGCCATCTAATTTAGAAATCATCATCATCCTCTTATCGTGCCCTCCTTTCGGAGGGTTGATTCCTAATTTATATGTATTAAATGTAAATTTAAAATCTGAATCGTGAATTTTCTCCATTTCACAATAATATCCTGGAAGCTAGAAGGCTCTTGGCCTACCAGCCAACTGCTGACCTCACATCCACATGTTAAACACAGAGGTAGATGATCATCCAGTTAGTGCAGGAGTGACATGTGGTCAGTATATTGGATCCTCCAGCCGTTATAGCTGATTTTCTCAACCTGGAGCCACTACTTATTGTAACTACTCAAATTCCTCACAATGCTGGGTGGGCACCGGTCACATACTGGCCAAAATTCTATGAGAACATTTCTTCCTCAATGGAGACGTAAGTCACATAGCTCTGCGCCAAGGCATCTTGCCTTAACCACTCAGCTATGGCGCAGGTCTGTACACTTGCAGACTAAGTAGAAAATATTGTTGTTGGGGAAGAATTAAATATCTTCAATATAACAGAAAAAAATTGAAAATCACAAAAGAGAATGATGGAAAACAATAGACTCTGTAAGTTATTATTACAATATAAACTGGAAGGAAGTAGAACTACAGGAAGACCTAGAAGAAGATGAAAAGATTGCTTTAAAATTTTCTGATGTTATAACAGGCCAACACCCTTAAACCATTTGGGTGATGGTAGTGGTGATGATGATGATGATAAGATCCTTTGTACTGCTGTTTTCATCTTAATGCAAGAATATCTTGTGGGGATGTTCATTTTTAGATTATCAGTGTAATTATTGAGAGGTTAGATGTACGGATTTGGGTACATACCTTAAATAGGTTATTAAGACCTCTAATGATTTTACCAAAGACAACATTTTTTCCATTAAGACACAAAAGTCTTTTAAAAGTAATATTGAACTGAGAATTGTTAGAATTACAACCAGTATTTGCCATTGATAAAACACCTGAAATATAAATAAATTAATATTAATAATGTGCTTTACATCTTTATATATTAATGACATCATCCAAAATTGGAAAAGTAATGTTAATGTAGGTAGAATGGGCTGTTTTGAAATATTAAATGTTTTAATATATGCTGACGATGTGGTTATTATTCTAGAAAATGAAAATAATTTGCCATACTCTCTACATCAATTAAATCAGTTATGCCAAGAATATAATTTTAAAATATCAAAAGAAAAAAACAAAAATAATAGCATTTTGGGGAAATGAACATATAAGATCAAAAATCATAATAGACAACAAACCTCTGGAACATGTAACAAATTTTAATTATTTGGGTTGTTATTTTACCATAAACACAAAAACTGAAAGAGACATAAATATCTCATCATCATCATAGTACATTCACGAATTTAGGCCATTTGTTGACCTGTTTCGGCCTCAAGAGAAACACCATCCAAAAGTGGACGTCCTGGTCTTCTTCTTCCTGCAGGTTGATATCTTAACATTTGTTTGGGTATTCTGTGATCTTCCATTCGATGAACATGTTGTATCCATCTTGACTTATAATCAGAAATTTTGTTTTCTAAAGATTCCATGTGTAATTCTTCTAAGATGTCTTCATTTTTTTTGTGATCTAGTAGTGTGTATGGGGGCACGCCGTAGCGTAGTGGTTAAGGCACTGCGCTACAAGCCGGAAGGTCGAGGGTTCGAGTCCCGGTGGGGTCAGGATTTTTAAACTGACCCAAACCTTCTGGCGGCACTATGGCCCTGGGGTCGACTCAGCCTCTAACTGAAATGAGTACCAGACGCTTGTTCTGGGGTAAAGGCGGCCGTCACGCAGGGCTGACAACCCGGCTGACATCAAGTGCCGATTGTCAAGAAAAAAGTGGGAGCCTTAACCTCCTACTGCCCCAAAGGCCTCCTGAGGCCTGTAGTGGGATCACTTTACCTAGTAGTGTGTATCCTGCAGTCCTCTGAAGATATCTCATTTCAGCAGATCTAAGGGTCGAATGTTTGAACGCATTAGACAGTAAAAGGCATTCTCTGCTGATAAAGTTTTATTCAAACACATTTTTCTTACTCAGAAATCTATTCACGCGGTAATAATTGTAAAGCTATCTGAAAAGGTACCTTAAGATCGTAGCTCAAGATATAAACTTATGTGAAAATCCCGAAGGGAACCGATGGTAACCGATGTAGTTTGAAACTTATCCAAGATGTCGGACCTTGAAGACTTTGATCATGTTTTCGGTATACGCGGAGAAGAGGAATTTGATAGAGTCTACCAAAGAATTCAACTGGAAGAACAGGAGAATCGGCGTAATATTGCACGTCGCAGACGTGTTTGTATACGGTATTATTTGCGGGATGCAAGCATAAATGCATTCCTCTATAGCAGACGAAAATAACGGAAGTGGTTTTATCGCTGAGAATTCTGGGTAATTCGTTGCCAATATTACGAAAACGTCAACATTCATGTATGACCGATTAAGGCGGCCGTTAATTCGATCTCAGCTCACCAGTGATTGTAAGTAATTTGAGTAGAGAGTAATGTATTTGCATACGACCCTAAGTCTCTGTATATCCTTCTGTTTCAACGTCCATACTTCGCTACTATACAAAAGAGTTGGAAGAGCCAGTGTTTTATACACTTTTAATCTTGAATGCTTTTGGACTAACTGTGGCTTGAAGATAGAATTTTATTAACCCTAAAATTCTTAAAAATTTAGATATTTTTTGCATTTACATCCTTTTCTTCTTCATATGAGATATTGCATCCTAGATATGTAAAATTATTCACCTGCTCCAAAATTTTATTGTCCAATACAATTTTACTTCTGACAGGATCTACACCTTGAAATGCCATAATTTTTGTTTTTTCTGTAGATATCTTCAAAACATAAATATCTAACTGTCAAAATTTCAAATGGTATGTGGAACTAAACATAAAACATTATAGAACAAAACAAGAAGAGATACTAGATTGAAGTTTTATAAAACATTGGCAGTTCCTGCATTACTTTATGGGAGTAAAACTTGGGTAATGACCAAAAAATTATAAGGTAGAATACAAAGCTTAAAAATGAACTTCCTTAGAAGAACAAAAGGCTGCACAAGAATGGATTGGATAAAGAATGAAGATGTAAGAACAGAGTTAAATATATATCCATTGAATGGTTAAATCAAAGAATATAGAGAAAAGTGTTTTAGACAAGTAGAAAGAAGGAATGTAACAAGATTATCAAAAGCAGCATTTAACTACAAGCCAAGAGGTTCAAGGAATGTAGGAAGGTCAGTGAAAAGATGGACAGGACAATTGTGAGGCAGAACAGGCAATTTGCCTAGCCCGTGAAGTGTAGAAGAAAAAGATGAAGACATCTTGATAATCTAATTTTAGATTTATAATTTATAAACTAGATAATATACTTCATTTAACCAGTTTTAAATGTATACAACATCTTCCTGTGCCCAATATTAAGTTTTGATTCTCTTCCACCATTCATCTCCATCCTTCCAGTCACCATCTTGCAGTTCCCTGTTCTTCATCAAATTCATAATTCCCTCTATCCATGTCTTCTTTTCGTCCGATTTGAAATTCACTCCAAACTCGTAACTGGCAATCTATCTTCATTCATCCTCTCCACGTGTCCAAACCATTGTAATTGTTTACTTCCCACAAATTATATAATTGTTTCGTTAAAGTTAATTTTTTCTCGGATAATACTGTTTCTGATCCTGTCTAATTTAGATCACCGTGCACATGAGTAAAAAAATTAAATAATATGTTTTCATTAATGTGTCATAAGCCAAGAAGTCATTGAATCATGTTTCCATGCATTGTATATTTGTGACTATGGGGTTACTAGATAAGTTTTAATATTTACAACAATAATAATAATAATAGCTTTATTTTAGTTGGCACAGTTATGTCCTTGAGGCCTTGTCTACCACTCAACCAGGTTAGAAAAAATACAATAATTAGTCTTATATCCAGTGTTCTTTTTCTGGGGGAACGTTGGCCAATATGTACCCCTAAAATTTTCTGTACACAAAGTGATTTTTTTTTATAATGGTGGAGAACTTAAACATTTCACATTGATTTATTTATTTTTTTCATATGATAATCCCAGTATGAATGATGCCAGCAAAATCTGGGATTGATATGTGATGTGGTTATTCACTTCCTGTTCGTATCTTGTTGAGGTTGTATGGATGATTGCATGGTATATCTTGAATTTCATTGCAAGTTGGTTTTGACATTAAGGTAAGATAAATAGCAAGATAACGAACTATCTTACTTGTTCTCCTGCAAGTAAAAAGTTGAAACTGACAACTTTTTACAAGTGAAAAGCCAGGAACTTAGACATCTTTAATGGATGGTAAAACTGAACTTGTAAACCTGAACAATAAACCCACATATAAGGATAACATAAAAAAAATAGCATGCACACAAACACACAAATGTGCACACACAAAAGTAAATGTACACACGCACTCAAAAGCAAATGTGCATGCACACATAGACATGGTTAAACACACACATACAGAATAGACAAACACATTGAGTAGATTTCTCAATCAAAGTTTAAACCACGACTGCAGTTTTCCGATTGTTTATTGTTTCCATAACAACCATAAAAACTGGAAATCTATGGCTGTTAATTACAATAAAAAATGTCTGAATCATGTTTATGGTTTCATAACAATTTTTATGAATTTTCAGTTATTTTCATAGGTGTTATGGAAACAACAAAAAATTGGAAAACTGGGGTCATGGTTTAGATTTCAATTGAGAAATCCACTGATAGACATTAAGTTGATTAACCCTTTATATATTCTTTATTATTATACTTACAATCTTCTTATTTGCATACACACAGACATAGACAGACAGATAGACATAAGCCATATACACACACACACACACATACAGAGAGACACAGAGAGATACACAGAAGCAAAAACATATGTGCATATATGTTGATTCTACTGGTGAACCCTTCTAATTTTGAACTTTTATCACCACTGCTGTTCTCTTTATGGAATGAGAATAAACTCTCAATATTGGTTAAAATGTTTTTATATAATGAACACATGGTTTCTTATGACTTAGTAATGAATAACACCATTTATTATATTTTTAACTCAATTATCTTTTTGTATACAGTAGTATATGAATTTTTTTAACCTTTTGACCGCCGAGTTTCCCTTTTGCCAGTTGGGCTGTGGGTGCCAGGTTTTTTTTTAATTTAAAGTACTATGCCATACTATATAATATAAACCTATAGTAATTTACTGTCTACATGCCATGCTAAATTTAATTTAAACTCACTATTATACATTTATTTGAAGGTTAGACGGTGTTGCTTCCACTTGTAAAGATCCCAGGTTCGAATTCAGCACGGTGTCTTTATTGAAATTTGTTATCACTATCACTAAAACATTTATCCTATTGAATAATTTTGATGGCATTATCCCTAAACACTTATAATATTAAAATATTGTTGAACATTTTTTATGGTCCTGGGTTCGAATCAATTCCAGTCAAATAGCTGTTTTATACCACATGTTTCGTCTGGCGCGACACGCCTACCACTGTCACTCACACCCTGTTCATTTAGGTCTAAATCACTTGATTTACTATTTACAGGCTTAGATTGTAATAATATTTTCTTAGAAACAGGACTACTATCATATTCGTCAAACAAATAACCGATTGATGAACTGTTACTGTCACTCTCATCTTCTGATAAAAAAACTGACACAATAAACTCGCGTATTGTATTTTCGTCAACTTCGAGACATGAATCACTGTGTTTCACAGCACGATCTATCCCTTGGGCAGTTATCTTTTTTAACTAAAAATAAAATAAATAAAGAGAAAATCCTGAATTTGCAATATTCCATAGCCAAAAAAAAAAAGAGGCCTTGAAACATGAATGTACACCCTCCTTTAGAAAACCCATTTACAACCAGCATGTACCGTTATTCTGTAAGGGATGTGCAAAGTATTGCTAACAAAGGATGTACAAACACAGAACGAAAAATAAGTTTAGTTTATTGAAGTAAAAAGTCGGGAAAAACATATTTAAAATAATAAGATTGAAAACCGGAGCTTGCCGGGCGTGGCATACCACTGTACACACACTTTCACCAGCGCACGTCGGGCATGGCGTACAAAAGGTTAAATGAAACTATTTAGTTTATGAGTATTTGAGAATAAAGTCCTTAGGAAATTTTTGGACCAAAAAGAAATGAACAGAGAGGTGAATGGAGAAAACTACATAATAATGAGCTACATGACATGTATAGGAAGCTAGATATAATAAGAACAGTTAAATCTCATAGACTGCAATGGGCAGAACATGTGGCACATATGGGGGATGGCATTTAATACCAGGAATAATAAGATGAAAGAGGTGCATGGAAGCTTCTTGTAGGGAAACCAGAGGAAAAAATTCCCAGTTGGTGGACCAAGAATGAGGTGGGAGAATAACAACCATGATTTGGGGGAAGTAGATTATACAGGGATGATTGTAAAACATTAGCTTAGGATAGGGGATATATGGAGAGCTTATGTCCATATGGGTTCAATGAACCTGCAGATTCAATAGAGCCAGTGAGTTAGTTTTTAGTTAGAAACTATTTACCAGTACATCAAAGTGAAATTTATTTATTTTTTTCTGTGTTTAGAATATGCAAGTAAATATTTACATACCTGGGCCACTGTGCTGCAGAATAAAGTTCTCGTCGGGAAAAATTTCTCCATAAATAGACACCCCTCCAATTCCACTAAATTTTGTGATATCACCTCCTTGGCATTTAATACCAGGAATAATAAGATGAAATGGACAACCCTTATAAGTAAGATCGTGTGTTCCTTCACAGAGTGATAAGAAATTTGCAGCAGTTTGAGGGACAAAGTCATCATACAGTTCAATTATCATTCTCCCAAGAAATCTGTCATTTTTCATTCCCACATCCAGGAAACATCTGCAAAATGAATAGAATTATAATAAGTACTAGACTACTATATTGAATTATTTCATTTAGCTCTCATAAATTATTTTCATTACTTCATCATCATCTTAATCTCCTGGCAAGATTACAGGGCATCCACAAAGTGTCTCCTGTTTTTTTGCTGTCTTTACTTCTTTCCAAATTATCCCTATACCTCCAATTTCATTCTAAACACAGGTCTGCAGTGACCAAATTTCACTTATTTAAAAGTTAATTTAGACTGGATGTTTTAATTTAAATTGTAACATAAAATTATGAAATAGTTATCTAATAGGCCTTTCTCCTCAACTGTGTAAACTATTAATTCTCTGTAGGCCTTTTGATTAGTCCCATCATCAGCAGGAGCTGGAGATAGCATCTGTATCTACCTAACCTGAATGCAATACTGGTACACTAGTGATAATTTGGTACAGAGGATTGAATGTACTGGGTGTGTTCTCGTTTAAAAAACAGGTTGTTGGTTTCTTTTAAAATTTTAATTTCTTCCAGTATTATATTTGAAGAAAAAAATATACTCTCAGATTGGGTTTAGAACCCAGGATCTTTGGCTTTCTATGCCAATGCTCTACCTGAGCACACCAATCTAAATGCAATTTTTTCTCTTATAAAGGGTGTCCCAATAAGAACGCTGGATTTAATAATGCGCAAAATAAACTATATTTGAAAGAAATGACATATTTATACATGAACACAAAGGGTATACGTTCCGATTTAAGTATGGAAAATTACATCTGGCATATGTCCACCATGAGATGCTCTGCAGCTAGTGACTCTGTCCATGAAATTTGTGATTACTTTTACAGTCTTGTGCCTGGAGTTCGGCGCTAACACGTCAAATTTCCTGCTTCAGGTCTTGTATGGTTCGGGGATTGTGTTCATAAACCTGTGATTTGAGAAACCCCCAAAGAAAGAAGTCGCACGGTGTCAGGTCACATGACCTTGGTGGCCAGTACGAAGCCTTCGAACAGTTTGAGCATAACACTCACCATTCTGGCAATTAAAACTCATTCAGCAGTGTAACGCTCCATATCCAGTAATTGCAACAAATATAGAAAACAAAAAGTGTAGGTAGAGTGCTGCCAACCTCATAGTAAAAAAAATGGTGGCCAATTCAAATCCGGCGTTCTTATTGGGACACCCTATACATTGTTAATTCCCGAGCACCAAATGCTATGAACCACTGCTTGATCACGCAAATGACTACTTTTTTAAAAAGACTTTTATTGAGAATTTAAACATTACTTTATAAAGTCAGTAGGGCTTCTGTCAATGTTTTTATTATTAATTTAATACTTCTCACTGAAGGACAAATTATATTCGACAAGAAAAATATACACTCAGACTGGGGTTTGAACCCAGGATCTTTGACTTTCTATGCCAATGCTGTACCAACTGAGCTACCTGAGTACTACAATCTAAACACCATTTTTTTCTATTCTTTAAAAAAAGAGCCATCATTTCCATGATCGAGAAATGGTTCATAGCATTTGGTGCTCGGGAATTAACAATATATAGAGAAATATTTGCATTAAGATTGGAGTGCTCAGGTAGTTCAGTTGGTAGAGCATTGACATGGAAAACCAAAGGTCCCATGTTCAAACCCCAGTCTGAGCTTATATTTTTCTCTTCAAATATAATTTATCCTTCAGTGAGAAGAATTAAATTAATAATTCTTCCAGTATGTTTATTTTTGTTGGGTTACTCTCCTTGTGCAATAATGTGAGGGTGTTATCAATATCTAACTTGTGATGTCATCACCCTCACAATACTGCACAAGGAGAGTAACCCAACAAAAATAAACATACTGGAAGAATTATATTATTTTTAGTCTGGACATCTTACCTCTAGAGGTAAGATGTCCAGACTAAAAATAATATAATTAAAATAACCTCAAAATATAACTTCCTAAAATTAAATATTAAGTACTGGAAGAGGGGCACGCCGTAGCGTAGTGGTTAAGGCACTGAGCTACAAGCCGGAGGGTCGAGGGTTCAAGTCCCGTTGGGGTCAGGATTTTTAAACTGACCCAAACCCTCTGGCGGCACTATGGCCCTGGGGTCGACTCAGCCTCTAACGGAAATGAGTACCAGATGCTTGTTCTGGGTGTAAAGGTGGCCGTTACGCAGGGCTGACAACCCAGCTGATATAAAGTGCCGATTGTCTAGAAAAAGTGGGTGCCTTAACCTCCTACTACCCCAAGGGCCTCCGGGCGTGTTGTGGGATCACTTTAAGTACTGGAAGAAATTTAAATTTTAAAAGAAATCAACAAGAACCTGTTTTTAAATGAGAAAACAGCCAGTACATTCAAATCTTCTGTACCAAATCATTACTAATGTATCAGTATTGCATTCAGGTTCAATAGATACAGACCTATCTCCTGCTGATGATGGGACTAGTCCCAAAAGGCCTACAGAGAATTAATACTGAACTTTTATAGGAAAAATTCACTGTGAGGTTTAATTTAAAATTAAATTAAAATACTTCATACCTTACCTCATATCCAATCTTCTAATTATACTGCAGTTTCAAAGCCTTGGTAGCTTCATCTTCAGTAATATATAATCGACTGATGTTATGTCGATCAGAAGAACTACTTCTTCTTCCCTCTGTTGGTGATCTGATAAACCTCTGCATCCAATCAAAATCCACAGGAATTTCAAAGTTCATAAGTTTTTCTTTCTTGTTTTTTTGAATGTGGATTTTTTCCCAAACCATGAGTTCTTTTTGTTTTTTTCTATTTATTTAATTAGAATGGCTTTTGTATCAATTAGATGTTTTTCAGACCAAGCATGAGCAGCTACTGCTGACTTTTCCACTTCCCCATTTTTGACATCATTTCTAAGATGTTCTTTCACCCTTGTTTGGGTTTGAAACTGCAGTATAATTAGAAGACTGGATATGAGGTGAGGTATGAAGTATTTTAATTTAATCTTAGAGAATTAATAGTTTATGCAGTTGAGGGAATGAACCTACTAGGTAACAATTTTATAATTTTATATTATAATTTTAATTTTGTGACTAATGCCTCAATTTTATTAATGTTGGATGATTTTAGATATCTAAAAAATAAATATATATTTTTAAAACTAAATATGTCCTCAATGAATATAAAAACTTTAAGAATATGAGATAATTAAATTCACAAATACGAGTATATATTTTTTTTGCAAGTTTACTTTTTTACCCCTTCTCACAATTGCCTCCCCTTTCATAGTCAGATCCATGTTTACTGGAACTTTCTCGCTCTCTCTCTAATATTATAACAAATTTCAAAGGAATGTATTATTGCAGTTCTAATGAAAAATGTTTTTTTTTTCCTACAAATCTAAACTGGTCCTCCTTACTGAGACACAGAAAATGACTGACATATGTATGACTTTAATGCTCTAGCAGTCACAAGTTTTTTGTATTTTTAAAACATAGCAATCAATTAAGAAAGGTAAGGTTAATCCAACTTTTATAGGAATATATAATCACTATGAGGTTTGATTTAAGATAAATTAAAATATTTCATACCTCCTCCTCAATTATTGATCTTCTAAGTAGATCGCGATTTCGGGTTCATGGCGAATCCATCTTCAGTACTATTTTTCTGACTGATGTTATGTCAACCAGAAGAACCACATCTTCTTCCCTCTATTGGTGGACCGATGAACTCTGGATCAGGTCAGAATTCATGGAATTTCGAAATTCATAAGTTTTTCCTTGTTTTTTTCTGAATGTGGATTTTTTTTCCAAACCGTGAGTTCCTTATGTTTATCTATTTGGTTAATTAGACTAGCTTTTGATTCAATTAAATGTTTTTTGGACCAAACATGAGCAGCTACTGCTGACTTTTCCACTTCTCCATTTTTTTAACACTTTCCAATATTGTTATTTTAACACAGTTTAAAAAAATGTTCAAGAAGTTTAATATAAGATTGGCACCGAAGAACAAATACAAGCCTTAATAGGATAATTAAAAAACCAATAAAATGAAAAATTGAAGAAGAAAACAAATCAGGAATTTATCGGATCAAATGCAGGGATTGTGACAAAATTTGTCTAGAAAAACAAAAAGAAATTAAAAAACAAGGGTGAAAGGTCATCTTAGAAATGTCTGAAATGGAGAAGCGGAAAAGTCAGCAGTAGCTGCTCATGCTTGGTCCGAAAAACATCTAATTGAATCAAAAGCTAGTCTAATTAAACAAATAGATAAACATAAGGAACTCATGGTTTGGGAAAAAATCCACATTCAGAAAAACAAAGAAAAACTTATGAACTTCGAAATTCCCGCGAATTTTGACCTGATCAAGAGGTTTCGTTGGTCCACCAATAGAGAGAAAGAAGTGGTTCTTCCGATCGATATAACATCAGTCGGAAAAATAGTACTGAAGATGGGTTTGCCATGAACCTGAAATCGCAATCTACTTTGAAGATCAATTATGAGGAGTATGTATGAAACATTTTAATATATCTAAGGTAGGTTAAGTTTCTTAACCAACAAAATTAGACTGTTAGGAGTGCAAGTTAACCTGCAGCGAAGCTCAATATATGCCCATTTTTACTGGGGGACTTCCTTGCCTCTCTTTGTTTTTAACAAATTTCAAAGGAATGTACTATTGAGATTGTTATAATGATTTTTTTTACAAAGCTTATCAAAAAAAAGTTATCATTCTAATTGAATGTGAACAGGGGTTACAAGTGGATTTGCTAGCATGAAATTATCTGGATCACATAGGATATAGGACACAGAAAAGTACTGTGACATATATATGACTGTTAATGCTCTAGTAGTCACATTATTTTTTTTGGAACCAAACTTGGCATATATCAATAAATTGAAAAGGTAAGATTGAGTTCATAAATGAAAAAAGTTAGACCATTAGAGATCAAGTTAACCTTTAGCAAAAGGCAAATGCAATTTTTTATTTTGTAACAAAGCTCAGTATATGCCATTGTAAATAAAACCAGGAAGGCATTATCAAAAATGAACAAAATCAAACCATTAGAAGTGGGGATTTACCTGAAAGCTGAAAATTTAAAAATTGCTCTAGTGAACCATTATGTTTGGTTGCTTGCAATGAAATTAACATATATGACATAATTAACAAAAAAATATATATTCCACAAACAACAAAAGGAACATAAATTTGACTTGCTGAAGAATTGTTTTTTGCATTTCCTGTGTGATAGACTTATTTTTTCTACTCATTCCCTACATTTTTTTACTATTACTTTGAAATATACTGTGTAAATTAGAACTATCACATGTTATTATCAAGTAGTTGAATACATTAAAAAGACAAGTCACCATACAAAGTTTAAGGGTTAACACAATCTTGCAGTACTCTTTTTTAGGAAATTACATATGGGGTATAAGAATTAAATTAATATTTTGAATACCTCACCTCTTATCCTTTATTCTTCTAGACTGCAGTTTCAGAGCTTTGTCTCCATCATCAGTAGCCTCTCATCAATCAGTGTTATGTCGTTTCTTGGCAGTTTTCTCTTCCTTCTATCAGTGGACCATTGAAACCTCTGGATCAAATCAAATTTGCGGGAATTCCAAAGTTCATGAGTTTTTCTTTCTTGTTTTTTTATGTGGATTTAATTGATACAAAAGCTAGCCTAATCAAACATACAGATAAACAGAAAGAACTCACAGTTTGGAAAAAAATCCGCATCCCAAAAAAACAAGAAAGAAAAAACTCATGAATTTCAAAATTACTGCAACAAAGTTTGATTTGATCCAGAGGGTTCATCAGTCCACCAATAGAAGGGGAAAAAAAACCTCCAAAAACGACATAACACTGATCGACGAGAGGCTACTGATGATGGAGATATAGCTCCGAAACTGCAGTCTAGAAGAATGAGGATATGAGGGAGGTATAAAAATATTAATTTAATTCTTAAATTAAACCTAATAGTGATTTTTTCCTGTGAAAGTTAAACTATGGGTATATTTATTTATGTAAATTCTTATCACTCGCTTCATATTCTTCTTCTTCTTATAGTCTAGTTTCAAAACCTTAATCACTTCCATCATCAGTATTTTGACAACCGTTGTTCTGGTCTTTTGAAGAGCCGTCTCTTGCTCCTTCTGTTGGTAGACTGAAAAACCTCGAAGTCAAAGCATTTCCTGCAGAATTTCAAAATTCATTAATTTCTCTTTTTTTTTTTTGTATGTAGATTTTTTCCCAAACAGTGAGTTCTTTGGGTTTTTCTATTTGTTTTTATAATTTAGCCTTCCTTTCGATAAGATCTTTTTTCTGACCATGCATGGGAGGCTACTGCAGATTTTTCTACTTCCCCTTTCTTGACGTTCCTGAGATGTTCTTTCACTCTGGTTTTCAAATTTCTCTTTGTTTTTCCTACTTAGACTTTCTCACATTCTCAGTATTTAACCTGATAAATCCCTGTTTTCTTCTTCTATTTTCTCATTTTTTTGTTGGATTTAATTAATTTAATGATGCTAAAGTTAAACAACTTCAAAGATAAAATTTATTAATCGAAACACTCTTCTAAAAAATGTAAATTCAAGAAATTTACATATCGCCCATTAAAGCACCATAGGTTTCAAAAATTTTTAAACATAAATTTGGCACTGAAAAAAGACTTTGGGAAAAAAAAATTCTACAATAAAAAAACGAAAAATAGAAATTAATGAACTTTAAAATTCCTGCAGAAAATGATTTGATTTCGAGGTTTTTCAGTCCACCTACAGGGGGAGCAAGAGATGGCTTTTAAAGATGACAGAACAATGTTCGTCAAAATACTGATGATGGAACCGATTAAGGTTTTGAAACTAGTCTATAAGAAGAAGAACATTAGGTGAGTAATAAGAATTTACATAAACAATCTTACAGTGTTAAATGTTTGCTTATTAGTTGAATAAGAGTTACAAATAGTTTGTCTGAAGCTGAAATGTTTATATCACACCATTTCTTAAAATTTGTTTTTGAATATTGGTGCAAGTCATACCTTGGTCGTTTATGTTTTGGTTTTAACCTAATTGAAAAAGGAACTATAGATGTACTTCCATCTTCTTTTTGACATTTGTGGATAAGAGGATATCTTGCCATTCTTTCGATTGTTTTCAATTTTCTTTCCCATTCCTTTTGCAATGTTTTGTTATCAGGTACTATGGGTCCCTGGTGAAAAATATGTATAAATTATCAGATGTCAAAGATTTTCTTCTCTTAAATATTTTGTAGTCTTTTAGTGTTAGAAGTTAGATTAATTTTAGTAACAGGTTCATTTCTGGGTGTAGGGCTACAATTCCAAATTTTTTTATATACTGGTAAAATAAGTGTAAACTTTTCCACATGGTTCGAGTAACATAATATTCTATTTGAAGTGGAAACTTTAGACCTAAACTAGAATTTGAACCCAAGGTCTCATATGAGATGCCTGAATAACTCATTAGCAGAGAGCTGTGTTTAAAATCACAGACTTTGGGTTCAATTCCCAGTTTAGTTGTAAATTTTTCTCTTCAAATAGGCTATAATTTGTCCTTCTGTGAGATACAATAAATTTAAATAAAACATTAGAATGTAATATTCTGTTGCAGTAGTCTCAAATCATATTTGAGAGAAAAATTATATGCTCAGACTGGGACTTGAACCCGGGACCCTTGGTTCTCTAGACCAAGTGCTCTACCACCTGAGCAAGTACCGATCTAAATGCAAATTTTTCTCTATATATGTTGTAATTCCTGCCCTCCAAATACTATAAAGTCTTTGCTTCTATGGCGGCTCCTTTATTAAAAAGGCATATTTGGGAATTATACATTACATTATAAATGCCAGTACGGCTTTTTTCAATGTTTTTATTATTAATTTCATACATCTCAATGATGGATAAATCATATTTGAAAGAACAATTATATACTCAGACCAGGACTTGAACCCGGGACCCTTGGTTCTCTAGACCAAGTGCTCTACCACCTGAGTAGAACATTTGGTCTAGAGAACCAATACTTGCTCAGGTAGCTCAGGTGGTAGAGCACTTGGTCTAAAGAACCAATACTTGAAATGAAATGCCCAGATGACATAATTAGAGATCCGTGAAAGTGGTTTTTTTTTAGGAAAAATTTGTTCTAAAATTTCAAGATTTCGATATTATTGGGAATTTGACAGTGTTATTCTAAAAAAAAATGTAAATTTGAGTCTTTTTAATCCTAGTTTAGTATATTAAACCCAATAAGAATGATAAATCCAGTAGTTTAAGGTCAACTTTTAGCTTGTACAATTGATATAAATTTAATACACTAAAATGCATAAGATTTTAACCTAGTCACTAATTTGTAAGCAAAATTTACGTTTTAAGAAAAAGCAACCATGGTGAATATCACTGCATTCTCAGGTTTCAGTCTCTGCCTTTAATCACTCGCCACACATCATTCTGAGAATAGATCTTTCTGTGTCCACATTTGAAGTTGGATACTAGATGGCATCAAGAGATGTCTTGACAAACTCAGTATACTCTTCCCTCAAAGAGCAAATAATTTTGCAAATGTCTACATGGGTACACTCTGGTTGTTTCAACTCTTCTTTTATGAGGCCTTGGATAACAACATAGCCTTCATAGAATTTAGAAGATTCAATGCACTTACATATGACATTTTCTTCAATTCCACCATGGCACTGTCAGCACTGAGAATTTGATTACTAAGTGCCCTGGGATCAAATAATTTACTAACTGCTGCAAACGCCAATTTTGAAGGGTCTTCCGCAATCAAGTTTTTCAACTTCATAAGACTCTTTTGTGCAGTAGTTTTCAACTGGTTCACCACTTCAGCTTTCCTGAGAGCTGCCATATCTAGCAACAAAAGTGTGAGTTGTGTTGAGAATATTCTTTTGTTAATAAATTCAAGCATGTTCTCCATAACCTTTAGTTTGGAATGAAGAACATGAGCTGTGGGATAACTGTTACCTTCCAAGAAGGTAATCAAATTAACAAATTGTTTGCAGTTATCAGCAACAAATTGAGGCTGAACTTTTGTGATGGCTATTTACATCTTTAAGAAACTTCATGCCACTGTTTTCTTCACCCAGCTGCTCCATAAATTCCAATACGTCATCAAGGTATTCAGTATATACTTTGCAGCTTCAAACCATGTGCTCCATCTAGTTTGTACTGGCATGGGAAAATGTCTAACTTTTCCAGGGTCATTCTCATATTTCTCACGAAGAAATCAAGATACAAATGCTTTTTTATTTAACTTTCACAGGGAAAGAACACTATGAGGTTTAATTTAATAATTACTAACACACAGATTGGTGAATGTACCCTGAACCGTGAAAAATATGAAAAAGAAAAAGAAAAAGAATACATAATTAAAGTAGCAATAGAAAATGGTTATGAAGAGAACATGGTACACAAGAAAATAAATAAGTTTATAAGGCAAAAAACTAATTAATGAAAGCACACTTAAAAAACAAACAGAAGAGAACATAAGATTCAAAAAATTCACTTACCATCCTGTAAAACACCACAAGTTCCAGAAAATTTTCAATAAGTTTAACATTCGATTGGCCCCAAAGAATGAATACAGCCTAAACAAGATAATTAAAACCAACAAAAATGAAAAAATTGGACAAGAATATAAATCAGGAATATATCAGATCAAATGTCAAGATTGCGACAAAATCTATATAGAAAAAACAAAAAGAAATTTAAAAACTAGATTGAAAGAACACCTTAGAAATGTAAAAAAGGGTGAAGTGGACAAGTCAGCAGTAGCAGCCCATGCTTGGTCTGAAAAACATTTAATAGATACAGAAGCTAGCCTAATCAAACAAACAGATAAACTAAAGGAACTCACAGTCTGGGAAAAAATCCACATCCAAAAAAACAAAAAAGAAAAACTCATGAATTTTGAAACTCCCGCAAATTTTGACCTAATCCAGAGGTTCATTGGTCCACCGACAGAAGTAAGAAGGAAACCGCCAAGAAACGACATAACACCGGTCGACCAGAGGCTACTGACGATGGAGATAAGCTCCGAAACTGCAGTATAGAAGAAAAAGGATATGAGGTGAGGTAATAAAAACATTAATTTAATTATACAAATGCTTCCTTTTTCTTGTATTGAGAAATGCAGCTTTTGTTTTAGCATCGTTATGTTCAATTCATCTAGGCTGCATTGTCAAATCTGACCCATGATGTTGATTTTGTGGGCCCAGCACTGAATATGGGCAAGTTTTTCCCCCACTAAGGCTTTTAGAGTATTGGCACATGAAGTCATGTACCGTGCTGAGTTGATAATAATCACTAGCATATCCAACTTCATATTTATTTAAAGTGTGCACAATACTTTGAGTGCATGTTAAACCAGTGGCTTTGTCAAGCACAGCACTGGCAGCCAAGTAAACTCCTTGCTGATCCATGGCCTCCAAAAGACAAAACAGAATATTAAATGTGCAGTTCCCAGATTTGTCAATTGTTTCATCACACATGATGAAAAGTTTTTTGTCTTTTACTATTTGTTTCAATTCCTCCACTTTTTTTGTCACAATAATTGGTATGTAATGTTGCCGAATTCTATCTGCAGAAGGCATGTTACAACTGCCCTTTTTATATTTGCCCAACCATTCTCTCATCTTGAGATGATTAACTTTTCCACAGAAATTCCTGCACTCAAAAAGACTCCATAATGTCAACAATGAACTCTTGTTTTGTCTTCTTTTGCTTTTTTTAGCCTGTAGAAAGGACCGTTCAACAGATAATTGGCACTTCATTGATGTCTTCTTATTCTTAGCATTTTTGTGAGTTACACTGACTATGTTTTAGCAACGTGTCTTTTCTTTCATATTCTAGTCTATTGTCACAGTACCAGCACATCAATGTTTTTATCAATTACAAAAAAAACTTTCACTGCTGAATTTGTGCGCCCTACTTGTGACTGACACACTTGGTTTTGGCATGACAATAGGTAGAAAATAAAAAAAAAAACAAATGATAGTGAAAATTACTTGAGACTTAAATTAACACAAACTGCCCAAGGTATACATTTCACATTCACTGAATGTATCTGTTGACTGAAACAAGTTTGAAGGGGGAAAGAAGGGGGATTAAAATTGTGCATGACTATTGTTGTTCAAACTGTCAGTATTTGTTTTGTTACATTTTATTAAGAATTCATGTTATAGGTATGTAATCCAATAGAAAAAATGTGTTTATGTAATTAAATTCTGTTTTAATTAATTCAGAATAATAATATTTATCATAAGTAATGCCACGAGTGATTTCCAAATTATCGATAAATTCACGACTCACGAAGTGAGGAGTGAATTTATCTAGAGAATTTGGAAATCAAGAGTGGCATTTGTTAGGACTATTTAACAAATAAAATTAAGCTGTTTACTCACAAATCATTATTTAACTGTAGTTATTTTAAAATATTTATATATCTAATGTAAACGGCGATGTTTGAAAACAAATGAGAAACGATAGGTACGCTTCATCTGCTTCTTTTGTTTATCACTGCAACTAGATCATACTATTTCAGAATATTAAAAAGGAGGAGCTTTCTTTAATATGGTAATTATAACACTGATAAATATTTCGTGAAACACGACTCTGATTGGTTGTAAAACAGAAATCATTGAAACGTGATTGGTCATTGACTCCCATTTGGGGCATGAGTTAAATAGTCAATACAATATAATTACTCATGGTCAATTGTTGGCTTATTCAAATTTGGCAGTGCTTGCATTATTGTCAGGTTACTGCTTGGCACGGGAAGACGGCAGCAGCTGTAAAAACCCGACGATAGATAGACTGCTTATACTATTATCTTAATGTTATCTTCAGATTTGAACATATCATTACTTAATCATGATTGATATAAAATTGATAATTATGTCTGCAAAAATTTAAAGAGAAAAAACTTATTATACACGTTAATATAATTGATATTTTTTGGAATTCATATTGGCTATAGAACTTAAAATCTATGGAGAGACCATATTTCAGCATGAGAAGGACAGAAAATATTACCTCTATGTTGTGAACTGTGTTGCAACCATTTCCCTTTGTAAGAGTGTGTGATGCCATCAGATATGGCAGTTAAAAAGAAGATGGAATCCAAAAACAGTGTTTAAAAATGGATTATGAAAATTTTGCGAATAGAACAAAAAAATCTCCGGAATTCGTTGAAAATTTTTAATTTCGGTGTTATTTCGTATTATTGTAGGATTTCTCGATTTATAAATGCTTTTTTTGAGGTTATGGGAAGTGGAGTTAAGAAATGGTACAAGAAAATGACAAAATTAGAGCATTTCGCATTATTACGACTTGCGAATTTCACGGATCTCTAATAATTACTTAATGATCTAGTATGTATAAATAGAGATTTTGACTTCAAATCCCAGTTTAGATGAAAATTTTTCTCTTCAAAAAAATTTAATCGATCTTAAATATTAAATTTATCACTTCTCACCGAATGACACATTTTATTTGAA
The DNA here is from genome assembly GCA_030220185.1 of Diploptera punctata. Classification (NCBI taxonomy): domain Eukaryota; kingdom Metazoa; phylum Arthropoda; class Insecta; order Blattodea; family Blaberidae; genus Diploptera; species Diploptera punctata. The sequence continues at coordinate 40,368 of JASPKZ010001165.1, forward strand.
GAGAAAAATATATGCCTGAATCGGGATTTGAAGCTAATGTCTCTGGTCCTGCACACCAACGCTCTATCCGCTATGCCACCAGACATTCTGATTTAAATGCATATTTACATATTTTCCATATGTGTTTGAATCGGAATGCCTGATAGCTTAGTGGATAGAGCTCTGGTGTACAGAACCAGAAACATCAGGTTCAAATCCTGATTCAGGCATATATTTTTTCTCCAAATGAAATTAATTTAATCGTTCAGTGTGAGTGTATTGTTATAAATAGGATCATTTAGGACTAGATATTTTAATTAATTATTTTAAATAGTATTAATATTATAGGTTTCATATTAGTAATATTATAGGTTTCATATTAGACAGAATTGGTAATCAGATTTACCTTGACTAGTTACAGTTAGGTCTATATCAAATCATATACAGTTACAAGTTGAGGTTCTGGAAACATCCAGAACAAAATATAGCCTAAGGATGAGAAAGTCAGGGTTTTCACATTCCAAAAGACAGACAGGACAAATGTACCGCTAGGGCCTATGAACTTAGTATGCTTGGTGAGAGAGAGATTACAGTTAGGCCTTCAGAGTAGTAATAAAAGTGTAGAGTGACTGAACGACCAGTGTTGAAGATGTAGTCAGTGGTTAAAGCAGCAGCTGTGGTAAGTCTGCATATGTTATTCTTAATAGGATTTGGGGGCCTTTATAATAAAATCAAGATGTATAGGTTTAGAAATAAATTTAAGTAGTATGAAGTAATATTAGTCACGAAATATGGGTTGATTAACCCGGGCATGGGGTGAAGTTTCAACATACCGCAGTTTAACCTCTCTCTCTTCCCCCCCCCCATGAATATGTATTAGAATAAGTTAGGCTAATTTATTTATTTGTAATTATTTTGTTCTTATAATTTTTAAATATAGATGGTTATTTAATTAGTATTTATTTGTCTTGAATATCCTTTACTATAAAGTCATCAGCCATACCGCTCGGCTAACCTAATCCGTTGATAAATCACACGCTATCTTACCGTCACAAGTAATCCATGTTCCAAAGGTCCTTTATGCCCTAAAATAGCTACCATAGACGTAACATGTATAAGTTTACATAAAACATTGCAATATTAGCATTGCAGTATTAATAATCCTATCAGTCTTCTTGAATAACAAGCAGCTAGGTAGTGATGTGGAGGAAGATTCACTAGTTACAGGTGCACGGGATTATATAAGACAGTGAAAAATTTCCATATGAAATGAGATGCCCAGATAACATAGTTGGTTACTATGCTAGTATATAGAACTAGAGATATTGGGTTTAAATCCCAGTTCAGGTGAAAATTGTTCTCTTCAAAAATAAATTATTATTCTATGCCTCAATCAGTTTATTCTCTTTTTCTCTGTTTAAAAGTATGTATACTTAAATCATTTCTGTGATTAACTAATTAAATTGTTTTTTTATTCTGTTTAAGTATCCTCAATTGTGAGACAAAATACATTATATACTTTGTGTCTCTAAAGAAATTTACATTTTAATACATTTATTATTCAAACATTATCAAATCACAGTTGACAATTAATGGCTCATATGGTGCATTGGACATTGAAATCTTCATTGTGAGGCATTGCAATACAGGCCTTAATATGAGTGCCATATGTAATGTGACTAACTTTATGTATAATTGTAGGCTTTCACGGCCGGCGTCTTGATCCATATTTGGTTCGTCTTCCGGGCTTATAGGCCGTGGTCCGGTTGTCTTCATACTTGGTGTTTTGTCTACTGCTGCAGTAGACCTCATCAGGAGATACTGCGTGCTCTCTGTGAACTCCTCAACAGTCTGCTGGAGACTGACTGGTCGTTGGAAACTTTCTCCCTATTTATAGGTAAACCTCGGTTGGTGGGGGGGGGGTTCTGCACAGTCCGTGTTTCGTGCTGTTTTTGTGCCGTTTGCAGAATTCATAGGCTTCATTGTCGTGTTGTGCAGTGCTAGGATCCATATTTTGTTTATCTTCGTGGTTTCTTCTTTTTTGTTGAAGGAATTTTTATGTTTATATATTTCGATGGCTTCTCTGTATAGTCTGGTGTAGTAATGTGATGTTTGGGATAATACCTGAGTTTCTTCGAATCTTATAATATGTTCTTGGTTGTTCATCAAGTGTTCCGCTACGGCCGATTTTTCATTTTGTTTTAGTCTGCAGTGTCTCATGTGTTCTTGCAATCTTTAATCATTCTTTTGTTGTAAACCTCTCCACAACTGCACGGCAGAATTTAAAGGATCTCTAGTGTCTTTGACTGGGTGCAGTATATTGCTGATTTTTTGTGTTGGTTGTGGAGAGGTTTACATCGTTACAACAAAAAGAATGATTAACACAAGATTGCAAGAACACATGAGACACTGCAGACTAAAACAAAATGAAAAATCGGCCATAGCAGAACACTTGATGAACAACCAAGAACATATAACTCAGGTATTATCCCAAACATCACATTACTACACCAGGCTATATAGAGAAGCCATCGAAATATATAAACATAAAAATTCCTTCAACAAAAAAGAAGAAACCATGAATATAAACAAAATATGGATCCCAGCACTGCACAACATGACAACAAAGCCTATGACTTCTGCAAACAGCACGAAAAAGCACGAAACATGGACCGTGCAGAAAACCCTCCCACCACCCGGGGTTTACCTATAAATAGGGAGACAGTTTCCAACGACCAGCCAGTCTGCAGCCAACTGTTGAGGAGTTCACAGAGAGCATGCAGTAACTCCTGATGAGGTCTACCACAGCAGTAGACAAAACGTCGAGTATGAAGATAACCAGACCATGGCCTATAAGGCCGGAAGACGAACCAAATATGGATCGTGACTAACTTTGATGCAGTAGTCCATCTCGCCAGACTCTGAATTTATAATATAAATCTTCAAAGTCAATATAATTTATTATTAATCAATCAATTTAGTGCTACTTCAAATGAAGTTAGTAATTTGCCTTATTCACAAAGTTCTGCCACAATACCACCTGTTCTTTGCTTCTTCTAAATAACCACTACTGATGTGAGACCTTGATACACCTATCTATCCAACATGATTTTGGTCCACCCAAAAAAGTGGAAAAAAGGACTCATTGTAAAGCTGCCTAAGAAAGGAAACCTGACAATATGTAAAAATTGGAGAGGTATTACCTTGCTATCAGTTCCTAGCAAGATTCTATCAAGAATTATATTGAATAGGATTAAAGATGGCATAGAAACAAAATTAAGAAAACAACAAGCTGGTTTCAGACAACATTGTAGCTGTACAGATTTAATAAATACACTTCGTATAATTTTGGTGCAATTGGCAGAACGGCAAAGTACAATTTATTTAACATATATTTTGAAAGAGCATTTGTCTCTGTCAATAGACGTGCTATTTGGCTAACTCTGAAAGAATACGGCATTCCACCGAAGATTATTAATATTATTAAAGATATGTATCTAGGTTCCAAGGCACAGATAATACATGACGGTAATCTCTCAGAATCTATAGAAACCAAATCTGGAGTCAGACAAGGGTGTATTCTCTCCCCAACAATATTCCTAATAGTGTTGGATAGAACTATGAGAAAGTTATAGAAAAATGGAAAAGAGGAATTCCATGGGGATTAATAATCGTCTTGAAGATCTTGACTTTGCAGATGATATATGTTTGCTCTCTCAGAGATATAGGGATATGGAGACTAAGGTTAAAAGGCCACAAGATGAAGCAAAGAATGTTGGATTGAAAATAAACTCCTCTAAAACAAAACAGATGAGGATAAATTGTAACAATCAAAATAAATTAAAAGTTATTGAAGAAGTTAAATCCTTCATATATTTAGGAAGTATGGTTACAAAATTAGAGGAGCAGAATAAGATATAAAAAGACAAATTCATCTAGCAAATGGAGCTTTTGCACGGTTATACCCCATATGGAAAACTATGAACATCTCTTTGAAGACAAAACTTAGACTGTTCAACACCAATGTAAAATCAGTCCTCTCTATGGTTGCGAAACATGGAAAGTTACAGAAGCAACAAATAAAAAGTTGCAGATCTTTGTAAACAGATGTCTGAGGTGTATTTTAAATATAAGATGGTTGGAAATAATATCAAATTAAGAACTATGGAGGAAAACCAACCAATCTCCTATATGTCACCAAAATAAAACAAAGAAAGTGGAATCAGATAGGCCACACATTGAGAAAACCAGATGGTGCCATCAAGAAGACTGCACTAGATTGGAATTCGCAAGAAGTGAGAAAGAGGGGACGACCTAGGAAAACTTGGAAGCAATCAGTAGAGAAGGAAGCAAAAAGGAAAGAGGGAAAAGCTGGAAACAAATGAAGTGGCTGGCCGGAAGCCAAGTATGCTGGAGGAACTTTACTGCTGCCCTATGTTCCATTTAAGAATTAGAGGAAATAAATAAATAATTATCTGTTACCTTGCAGATGATTTTCTATTGGTATTTTCGTTAATATTACATTATGGGAGGAAGGCATTATAGTCTTCTACTCCTCTATTGGTATCACATCTGGCTCTTGATACAACATTGTAAATACTTTTAAGAATCATATGAAGTATGTCGGAAGAATGTTATAATTTGAAAATATACATTTACCTGAGTTAGAATCCTTTCTAGAATTTTGTAATTATCCATTGTAATTTGTTTCATTTCGGATTCTCTTGCTTCATAATTAGATGTTACTGACAATCTTTTTTTCCAGTGTGAATCAACAATTCCCTATAAAAGATAAAATTTGTAGTATTACAAGTTTAATTATCCAATACTGCACTTATATAACTGTTCACTCTAGCCTACTCTGATTACAGTAGTTTAGCTTCTATAACATTGGTTAAATAACTAGTGAAGCCCTGTGCCATGAATGAGTGATCTAAGGTATCATACTTTGTTTGTAAAAGCATGGGACATGTGCTGGTTCCAGTCTCCATGAGGGAAGAAATTTTCTTATGCATTTTTGGTCAGTATGAGACTGGTGTAACCTCAGGAATTTGGGTAACTACAGTAAATAGTGGCTTCAGGTTGAGAAAACCAGCTATAACTGCTGGGAAACCCAACATTATCCTAACAAAGGTAGTTGATTACTCTAATAATTAAAGTTAAGATATCCATTCACTTGAATTATAAGTTTATGTATGTGAGATTTTATAGGCCAGCAACTTCTTCCATTGCACATGCTGTGCATTCCTGGCACTTTGCAAAATAATTTAAATGTATTTTTTTGGAAGTAATTGATCATTCAATATTGCTATTATGTAACTCTTTGGTCTAAACTAATAAGATAAATTACAATAACTTAATATAATTATGAGTTAGGCTGTTCTTTCTCACCTCATATTTGTAGTTATGCAATATAACTACAAATATGAGGTGAGAAAAAAACAGCCTAACTCTTAAGTATTAAAATAAACCTCATAGTATCATATTAAATATTAAATACATTAACTTAGTTTCATTATGTTGGATTTATCATCATCATCAACAATCACAGAAAAAATAAAATTCAAGAAATTCACTTAACATCCATTGAAACACTATAAGTTTCAAAAAAATTTCAAAAAGTTTAATATAAGATTAGCACCAAAGAATGAATACAGCCTTAATAGGATAATTAAAACCAATAAAAATGAAAGAATTGAAAATGAAAACAAATCAGGAATTTATCAGATCAAATGCAGGAATTGTGACAAAATTTATATTGGAAAAACAAAAAGAAATTTGAAAACAAGGGCGAAAGAACATCTTAGAAACATCAAAAATGGAGAAGTGGAAAAGTCAGCAGTAGCTGCTCATTCTTGGTCTGAAAAACATTTAATTGAATCAAAAGCCAGTCTAATTAAACAAATAGACAAACAAAAGGAACTCACTGTTTGGGAAAAAATCCACATTCAGAAAAACAAAGGAAAACTTATGAACTTCGAAATTCCCGCAAATTTTGACCTGATCCAGAGGTTCATCGGTCCACCAACAGAGGGAAGAAGAAGAGTTTCTTCCAATCGACATAACATCAGTCGCCAAGAAAGTTCCAGTCTCATAGATTCTCATTCAAAAAGTTGAATCCATCTCTTTTTCGGTCTACCAACATTCCTGTTTCCTTTTGATTTGTAATTAAGTATAATTTGTTATATGCATTCATCTTTCATTCTTTGAACATGTTCTTTCCAGTTTTTTCTAGATTCTTTTATTTTATCTAGAAGTTTGCAGCCAGCTACACTTCTCAGAAATCTCATTTCAGCTGCTTCTATGATCTTCCCTTCTCTTTTAGTTAAAACCCAAAATTCACTACCATACAGTAAGTACGGGAACTGCCACTGCTTTATAAAATTTTAGTTTTGTTTCTTTCTTGTACCGTATTTTTAAATATTTTCTTAATTGTGCCACATATACAATTAAATTTATTAAGTTTTTTAAAAAGATAATTTTTAAATTAAGAGATTTCATAACCCAGGTATTTAAAATGGTTCACTTGTTCAACGGATTTCCCCTCCAGAATTATTTTAGCTCTTGGGTTCATAACTGGCAAAACTGTGGTATGGAAAACGCATTACTTTTTGACGTGAATACATCTTTAAATTTGCTTCCATAGTGGGAGGCAATTCAGAAAGCTGATGGTAACAAAATTGGGGGATACAGTTTGGTGTTGCAGATACATATCTATCATATATATCCAAAATTTAATTACACCACTCGATAGATAAAGGATGAATTTATGTTGAGTGTGGACTATAATACATTGTGCACGGCGAAGGGAGAAGTGCTGCAATTTTGAGGTGGTTTTGTTGCGGCACGTAATTTTCATTTAGTATAAATTTTTACTCTGAGAAGTTACGATGTTAGTTTGAGTTTCAATCGTCAGCTCTCATCAAGATCTATGGATTACATATATAAAACATTAGTGTAACATAGTTATAGTGAATACATATGGCATTAAAATAAATAATGCAATGTTCAGCCTATACTCGTCAAAAACCAAATTAAAATATGGAGATCGTATATGGTTGGAAAGGGCTTCTCAAGAGCATTCCAGTGGTACCCATAAAATGCCATGACATAGTAAAGCAGTGCCAGGAACATAAGAGAATGAAAGTGTCTGAGCAGATCAATGACGGCGCCAGTATACCTGCAGCTGAGGCACCAAGCCTATGCAAGTGGATGATATAATCGCTTCTAATATCAACGCCATAGGACTTCTTAGTGTTAAAAAATTATTATGACATACATATAATACGCTCAAAGAAAATATTACTTGTTACGTACACGTATTCATGTAAAACACATGGCCGTGTCCATGACACAGCCACACTCCAATTTTTGTATTTTTTTAAATTGCGTAAGTATGAAAATGCATATATCACAATCAATAAATGAATCAGATTTTACATCTCGCCTCTCGCCTCATATTTTCTATCCTTTACTGGGACTAGTTTCAAGGAAGTTTTTCTCATTGTGAACTGAATCGAAACAGATGCCAGTTGATAATGAGGGAAAGTTCCTTGAAACTAGTCCTGGAAATGATACAAAATATGAGGTGAGAGTAAAACTCTGATTCGTTTACTGACATTTAAATAAAACCTCATAGTGTTACTTTCCTATAGATCCTAATTAATGCATTCTAATCTATTCCAAAGTAATTCTGCCTGAGGGCAGGTCTTTCACTGCAATCCGAGCATTTTCATGCTATGCTTTGCAGCTCTGCTAAGGAATTATAGGTGTTGTAGTTTCACTTTGCTTTCCACACTGGTGAAGGATGATGATGGTAATGATGAGGATGATGATTTTCGGGGACCATTAGGCCCTAAGCTTCCTGACATTTGTCTTACAGGTGATGAAAAACCCCGAAAAAACCTCACCCAGGAGTCTGTCTTGACAGGGAATTGAATCTGGGCCCGCTACGTGATAAGGCAGCACGCTATCTCGAGATCACAGTGATGGACAATTAATGCATATATCACTTTAAAACTTTTTTTTTTCAGAAATGAAATGTATTTATTTTTTTTAATTACAGCCATTTTATCTCAGATTGTCAATAATTAGTTTGTTAGCATTATTAATTTTAGAACCACAGAAAAGTGGAATAAAGTAAGGTAAACTAAGTGAAATCCTCAGCAAATCGAATATATGATCTGATTTAGCTGGTTTCCAAAATATATATTTATTTTCTTTAAATTTGAGAAATTCAATTTCCGACGCCAACTTATTTAAACATGTCAGACTGCAGTGAAAATTAATTATGCATAACCATAAGAGTACCTACTGCATATTGTATAATTTGGCACAAATTCAAAAATCTATCTAATGATCCATTTTCCCATTACTTTATTAAAAATATTAAATAAATTAAATCAATATTTTTATAGGATATATTGCCAATTTATGGGCTAATTTTAACTGTGTAGTATACATTGCAACAATGTAAACATGACAGTTGTAGAGCAAATTTTTAATTTAGGTTTCAGATAAACCCCAGCTTCTAATGGTCAGATTTTGCTGATTTTTGGAGAATGCCTTCTTTGTTCTATTTCAATAGCATACACTGAGTTTTGTCGCAAAACATAAACAATTATGACCACTAGAACAATTTTAAAATTTTTGTTTCAGAAGAACTCCGATTTTGCTAGTTAATGAACTTGATCTTACATTTTTTAATTGATTGCTATATGCCAAGTTTGGTTTTGACAAAACATGTAGCCCCTGAATAATATATATATATATATATATATATATTATTCAGTCATTATTATATTTCTGGTATTCTCTCCTGGCATTGTAATTATTGTAATCCACTTCTGAGGTTGGAGTGCCTGGAAGGCAGATTTATGCTGTCCTGATGATGATGGTAATGAGGAACCAGGAGATGCATTATTACTAAATTTAATGTAATTAGATGAATATGATAATGATGGGCAGATGATGTTCAGGGACTATTTTGGCCTTAAAGCTTCCTAACATTGGTTGTCTGATGAGGAAAAACCCCAAAACACCTTACCCAGGAAACATGTCCCAATCGAGGATCGACGAACTCGGACCAACTGCGTGACAAGGGAGCATGCTATATGTATATACACATTTTGGTCATGGTCATTTTCAGTGTCTACTAGGATCTGTGAAGATCTGTAAAAATGTTTCAAAAATATTTTCATGAGAACAATCTCAATAGCTCAATTCCTTCAGAATTTGATAAAAAAAACCCTTTGCTCATGTCCAGCTTAATGTCAAGTCAAGGGACGAGATGCAAGGATGCTGTCTGATCTTCACTGACACAATGGATGAAATGAGTATGATTATTTGAATCGCTGAGTTGAAAAGAGAAGAAACTCCACTGCCTTTGAAGAGCGATAAAACGCATATGCAACACAGAAATGTTGAATTCTTGCTATATTTGCATTCTGTGTAAGCAGAGGATCAATATTGTAATTGATCAAAAATTTAACAGAGCAAGCTGTAAGAAATTATGTAGTTTTTAAGGTTTTCTTAAAAGTAGGGTACTTGGAGTTTTTTCCCCTTTTCAACTCAGTGATTCAATTAGTAAATAGGGACAAGAAATCTCATTAGTTCATTCATGCGCATCACTAATTAGTTGATGAGGTATTTGTCTATTCCTAATCCCAAGCGGAACCAATTACTAACTTTATGGGAGGCTTAGGAACCTCATGCTTTACAGCGACAAAGTGAGGGAACAGAGAGCATAGTCAGAGAGTGTTCACCATTATCTGCTGCTACTGGATTTTATCTTGTTACAACAAAAGAGCTTGGAGAATCAGGCAAGCAGGACTCCCAAGGGGGATGGAACTTTGTTCAGTCTCCCACCATTAGGGTGCAAGAGAACCTTAACGAAGAAAACATCGCGAAGGTATTGCAGGTCCACTGCCCTTGGACTGCCAAAACTAATTACCTAAACTCTTAGGTATTCACAGCCAAGGACTCGGAAAAGTGCACCCATACAAGGGGAATCTAGGAGAGTCATAGTTACTCCCGCTGTTTACCTGCATTTGCTTGAATTTCTTCACTTTTGACATTCAGCACACTGGGCAGAAAAGAGGAAAATTGGAGAAACACCAAGAAAAACCTGCTCTGGCTCTGATTTGTCTGCTGTGAACCCCAAATGCACTGACCAAGATACAATCTCAATATTAATAAAATTCATTGTTAAAACTATTGAGGTGGATAGTCATAAAATGGTTGGTATCTAATGTCGAGCACTTGATAATGAAATCATTCGCTCTCTTGCACTCCAATATTTAGCAGAAAGGCTGGTCTCTTTTCTTCTTCTACAAAGCTGGACAACGGAGGAGATGGTTTCTTTCTTTTCCATATCTTCATTTAAATTGCAAAAAGGGCATTTAGGTGAATCTGTTATGCCAATTCTGTGTAGGTGTTTATTCAAGCAGTCATGTCCCATTAGCAGTCTGAATGTTGCTACTGCAGATTTTCTTCGTAATGTAGTAATGTCATAAGCTTTTAGATTTTCCCATTCCTTTCCAGATGTTTTGATGGTGTATTCTTCTCTAAGTTTATTGATGTATTTATTTGAGATAATTCTTTTGATAGAGTGAAAGGAAACTGGAGCAGAAGTTGGGTTTGAAACAATTTTGCTACCCTTCTTGGCTAGAAAATCGGCTATTTCATTGCCTGTCACTCCACAATGGGCCGGAATCCATTGAAGTACAACTTTTTTTATGTAGACGGGATAACTGTTTTATCATTTTATGACATTCAATAATTTTGATGCTTTTGGGTGTTGTGTCTCGTGTTATAGCAAGAATGGCTGCTTTGGAGTCAGGATAGTCATAAAATAAGTTAAAATGTACCTTCTTAGGTCAGAGCCGTTGTCTTCAACTTATAAAGTCTAATTATGCTAAGCACATAAGAAATGCCGGTCATAGAATAAACTCAATAGAAGACACCCTTACAATAGTACACAAAAAGGAAAACCCAACAAAAATCAACATATTGGGAGATCTGGAAATCATCAAGGAGATAGATAACAAGTTGTTAATAAATGAAAGCTTCCCAGACTAAACAACCCACTATACGATATCGTCAGGAAGAAGCCTTAGTCACGACAACACTACATTAGGACCAGCACCAAGAACATCAAGTAATGTAGTGAAGATGGAATGGAGATTCTGAAAGGCCTTCAGACAAAAATAGCATACATTTTTCATAAGTTGAAGACAATGGCTCTGACCTAAGAAGGTACATTTTAACTTATTTTTTATACAATCTCAAACATAAAATAAGTGTCATGTAAAATTCTTGTATTTTCCTTGTTACAGTTTTGAGAACTTACTGTTGTTCTGTTGATAATGTTAATTCTTTTTAATAACTTTTTGTTTTCTGTCATTACTTGTTGTAATTTTCTTTCATGATCCATTAGAACTTTAGGCTTATAATACATAGAATGATTTAATATTGGTGATCTATTATCAATCATTGGAGTTGCATTCCTTACCTAAAACAAAATTTTTAATAATGCATTATTTTGCTTGTGAAATTTATAAATTCAGTTAATAATTAATTTTATTAGATATAAATACTTACTCTTTCTCGGTGTTTTTCCAGCATTTCTCTTTCAAATCTATTCAGAATTGGTGGGGGTTCACATCTTTCTTGATATTTCTTTTACGCATCATTCATAAATTTTAGGCAACTTTTTTGACTGATATAATTACAAAATTGTAAAATGAGTACTTTCAATTTTAAATTTCTTGCCTGAAAATCAAATTATATTAGCAGTTTATTGCTAGGTGATGGAATATTTCTATTTAGTTTTGTTTTCTTAAGAAAACAACACACAGCATATATATTTAGAATCAAAATTATTTTATCATGTAGTGTAGCATAAAACATACTCATACATTAAAGAAATCATGTCAGATTTAAGTGGATGGTATGTATAAATGTAATATAATGTTTTATTAATTGAATTGTTCATTTGTAGTTGGAAGATTAATTTATAATTTTAATTTATTTTATTTGTGATTACTTGAGATGTATTTTCTATTTAAAACCATCCATACTTCTTACAGTTACATTCTAATATATACAAACATTAACGCCAATAATATTTATTTATTTACCTAATTACTGATTTTTTTAATTGTATTGCTTGACTGTCCAAGATATTTGTATATAGAACCCAATTTGTATGATATATAAATAGGAGAGGTGAATCATGAGTCAAGATCATCTTGCAAAATGATTTTCACTTCTAAACTTCATTCTTTACCGAAATTAAACTGGGAAGCAAGAAGGAGAGTGGAGAATACTGCCTGTATTTAATCATTATCATTCTTTCATGATTTTAACTTTCATCTCAGTTTCTGTGTCAAATTTAAAATTAATATCACATTCTAGATAGTTAAAATGGAATACTTGTTTTTATATTTTTCCATTTATTAGTGTCTTTAATCTAACAGGATTCTTCCTTTTAAAAGCCATTATCTTTATTTTGTTTGTAGGTATACTTAAATTGTAATATTTTGCATTTTGGCTAAATATATACAATGCTCTTTGTAGATTATCTTCTGTTTTGTTGATAAATATTTGTTCAACATATTCTAAAGTATTTTAAGGTGTGTTTAATTATATTTTAATCCTACTCATGATTAGATCATCAATCATAATCATCAGCATCAAGGATTAGACCTTAAAGTCTGTTCCAATCTCAGGTTAGAATTGGTCTATCCCATCTTTTACTGGGTCTTTCTTACATTTCTTTGTCCTAGTTGTCTGTAGTGAAGAATCTGTTTTGGGATTCTGTTGTTATCCATTCTGTTGATGTGGTCCATCCATTCATCTCTATATTGTGCAATGATACGAGGGTGGATCAGAAAGTAACGCACAATAATTTTTTTCTGCCTTGGTATTGCAGCTAGAATGTTGAAATTTCACAGAGATATAGTTTGAAGTTTTCACTACAGATGGTATTTTTTTCTCAGGTGCACCTCTTGCGAGAGAAGCTTGAACTATGCAACAAAGATGGCGCGCATGCTACAGTCGTCCACCTGTGAGGAACAGAGAAGTGTTGTTCGATTTTTGTGGGCCAAAGGGCATAAACCCAGTGAAATTCACAGGGACATGCGTGGCGTGTATGGGGATGATTGTATGGACCGTAGCAATGTCTCCAGGTGGTGCACATTCTTCCAAGAGGGACGCGTGAACCTTAGTGATTCGCCACGCTCCGGCCGGCCGACAACAGCAACATCCCGCAGAATGTCAGAGGCATTGAGGAAAGTGCTTGTGACAGTGTTCTGGGATATGCATGATGTTTTTATTGGTGGACTTTGCTGAACACGGGACCACTGTGAATGCTGCGGCCTACATTAAAACTTTGGTGAAGTTGCGTCGTGCCATTCGTGACAAACGTCACAACATTAACGTTAAACTTCTTCATGACAATGCTCGCCCCCATGTTGCTGCTGTCGTTCGTCAGAAAATCGCCGAATTTGGTTGGGAGGTGCTCCAGCATCCACCATACAGTCCGGATCTTGCACCATCGGACTTTCATCTGTTTGGTCCCATGAAGAAATTCCTGGCCAGCAAATGCTTTGAGACAGATGTGGAAGTGAAATCAGCAGTGCGCAGATGGCTACACTCCAACCAAACGGACTTCTACGAACAGGGCATATTGAAACTGGTAACACGATGGGAAAAATGTGTTGAGAATGTTGGTGACTATGTCGAAAAGTAGGTAAAAGATGTAAGTTCATTTGTGATTTTTTTCCTTTTTTTTACTATTAAACTTTTAAAAAAAAAAGTTATTGTGCGTTACTTTCCGATCCGCCCTCGTATCTAATAGCTTGAATATATTTAGTTCTCTTCATATATCTCCATTTTGTTTCTGATCTATTGTATAGCCAGCCACACCCCTCAAAAACCTCATATCTAAAGTTTCTATTCTTCATTCATGGTTTTTGTTAAGACCCAGTGTTGTGATCTGTATAGCAGTGTTGGAACCGCCATTGTTTTATAAAATTTTAAAAGTGTCTCCTTTCTAATTCCCTTGAGACTTTGTCAATAAGGTATATAAATTAAATAAAATGGATGATAAACTCCAACCTTGTTGAACACCTTAATTTGTTAAAATTTCAACTGACCTTTTAATACTTGAACTAATGATTATTTTGGTATTTACATGCAAACTCTTAATAGTACTAATAAGATGTTTAGGGCTTCTAATATTTTCTGCAAAAGGGTTTTTTTTTACTTTATCAAAGTTTTTTTTATATTCTATACATTCTAAGTTAGTTTCTAGAACAAACTCATTAATTTTTCAATAATCTGTATAATTATGAATATAGGACTACATTATTGCTGTATGAATGGCCTATTTTAAAATTGAAAAAGTTACAAGAAAATAACCTTCAAACTTGGTATAATCTTCCAGACAAATTAATTAACTGAAAACTCAACATTGGAAGGAAACTTGAGAACAATTGTAAAAGTCTGCAGAAAATAATCCTTATAAAAATATAATTGTTTCACCTGGACAAGATATAAATTCAAGTATTTAAAATGTGTTTCCATAGCATTTTCAGATTGTTATAATTCTTCTCTTGTAGATAAGCATTAATTTATATTGTTAAATACTTTTGCTACCAAAGAGAGATGAACAGACAGGTGAATGGAGAAAACTTCCTAACAGTGAACTACATGGTCTTTATAGGAAGTCAGATATAATAAGATCAGTTAAGTCTCATAGACTGCAGTGGACAGGACATGTGGCACGAATGGGGAATAAAAGAAATGCATGGAAGCTTCTTGTAGGAAAAGCAGAGGGAAAATGCCCATTTGGTAGAATGAGGTGGGAGAATAACATTAACTATGATTTGAGGCAGTAGATTATACAGAGAATGACTGGAAAACATTGACTCAGGATAGGGATGTATGGAGATCTTGTGTCTAAATGGCCATGAACCTACAGGCTCGATAGTGCCAATGAGTTAGTTAAATACTTTTGCTAAAAGTTTAAACATGATATTGGGTCCACTATTAAATTTTGTTGCAAAGCAGGTTTGTTTGGATAGGAAGTTTAATATAGAATAGATTTATTTAGCCTGGTGGAGTTAAGGCCGTGTGGTCTTCTCTTCCACTCACCAGGACAAACATAATATGTTACATATAAATACAAAAAATTACAATAATAGTCATACTAAACAATTAATTATCTGTCAAATTGAATAATAATGAAAATTATGTCTAATAATACAATAAAATTAAATACAATTAAACTTAAATTAATTATAGAATGAATACAGAAAGGAATAACATCTCGAATCTACTATACATTAAAAAGAAAAGAAAGAAAAATACAAAGAAAGTAATCAACTATAATGAATTAATCTATCGCTTATTATATAAGGCATTTGGTAAATATATTAACAAATCTTAAAACTATTTTTATTAAATAATGAAAAAACAAATTATTATTTTTTAAAAAGTAAAATTAGTGAGTTGTTTCTGTTAATAATTTTATTTTCAATTTGTTTTGAAAGATGGTAAAGTTTGGCAGTCTATGACATAGAGTGGAAGGGAGTTCCATGTTCTAGCAAGAGAAATTGTAAAAGATTTCGAATAATAGGTAGTGTGATGAGGAGGGATATAAAGGACATTGTGCTCAA
This sequence comes from Diploptera punctata, assembly GCA_030220185.1. Classification (NCBI taxonomy): domain Eukaryota; kingdom Metazoa; phylum Arthropoda; class Insecta; order Blattodea; family Blaberidae; genus Diploptera; species Diploptera punctata. The sequence goes on from JASPKZ010001165.1 coordinate 56,030, forward strand.
GGGATCGGGTATCTAATTTATGTGTATCAGAGAATCTAGTGAAGCAAAGCTTGTATGGTGCAGGGATGAGCAGTGCATTCTAATCCTGAGCATGCCCTTGACAAAATCCCCGTGGTATGAATACAGTCAATCCTCAGTATAAGAATACAGGGCAGTCAAAATGTTGTGCAGGTTTTCAGAAATTTATTATGTGAAATGTAATGAACATATAATATCGTGAGACATATTGTATGAAAGGTAAACTCTCAAAGTTTAGTTGTCCACTTCTAAAGTTCCGCGTTCACCCGCAAGATGTCAACAGCAGAGCAGTAAAGGAAAATGGCGTTGACTGGGGATCAGAAGTCTTTCTGTGTGCTTGATTACCATGTAAACAACTCTGTGACTAGTGTTCAACGACATTTCCGTACCAGATACGATAAAGACCCGCCGGATGAGAGATCCATTCGTAAGTGGTACACACAATTTAGGGATTCAGGCTGTATCTGTAAACGAAAATCGACTGGCCGTCCGTCGACGAGTGAAGAGACAGTCGAACGCGTTCGCACATGCTTCGTGCAGAGTCCACAGAAATCCACCTACCGGGGAGAGACAGAACTTCAACTACCACAAAAAACTGTATGGCGGATTCTCCGGAAACGTTTACAGATGAAACCCTACCACTTGCAACTGGTTCAAGCCTTAAAACCCGCCGATTATGCTTTGCGAGCGTCCTTCTGTGTTGATTTTCTCGCATTAATGGAAGAGAATGAGTTCCATGAGAGGGTAGATTACAGTGATGAAGCGACTTTCCACCTTTCAGGAAAAGTGAATAGACACAATGTAAGGATTTGGGGAACTGGTAACCCCCATGCAACTCTGGAACATCAATGCGATTCTCCGAAAGTGAATGTCTTTTGTGCCATTTCCCATGCAAAGGTTTATGGGCCCTTTTTCTTTCATGAACGTACTGTGAACGGACATGTTTTCCTTGATATGCTACAACAATGGCTCCTTCCGCAGCTTGAAGCGGATAGTCCAGATTTCATTCTGCAGTTGGATGGTGCCCCTCCACATTACCATGGCAGTGTTCGAGACCATTTGAATACGGCTTTACCACAACGCTGGATAGGCCGTGCATCTCAGGGTGATCAACAACTCATTCATTGGCCACCTCGTTCACCAGATCTAACCCCGTGTGATTTCTTCATGTGGGGTCTTGTAAAGGATCATGTTTACGTACCACCACTTCCAACAACACTGCATGAACTGCGTGCCCGCATCACAGCAGCCATTGCTGATATCGACCGCGGACTGCTACAGAAAGTTTGGCAGGAGATTGAATATCGGCTTGACATCTGTCGTGTAACAAGGCGCTCACATAGAACATCTGTGAATATTTAAAAAAAAACTTTGAGAGTTTACCTTTCATACAATATGTCTCACAATATTATATGTTCATTACATTTCATATAATAAATTTCTGAAAACCTGCACAACATTTTGACTTGCCCTGTATTTGCAGATCCTGACAGTTTGTACGGTTATGCCAGGGTTATTGTTATAATGAGAGATTGATGGATTATATTGTACAGTGTTAGAAAAATAGAATACATCTTCTTCGGCTTTCCCCCACTTATAGGTTTGCCGTCTTCAGTTTCCATTTATCTCTATCATTCAAATCTCCCTCTTCCAAATTCCTATCATCCATTATGGTTCTGACGTAGGTTTTCCATTTCCATCTTGGTCTGCCACGTTTATTTCTTCCTGGGGGGGTGACCATTGGTATATATTTTTTGACCATCTTTCATTTTCCATTCTTTGTACATGGCCATACCATTTAAGCGTTTGATTTTCAATCCTCTTAACAACAGATGTGGTGACATTCATTTCTGTCCAGATTAATTAATTTCTTATTTTATCCTGTCTTGTTTTTTTGGAGGCTTCTTTTAAAATAATCAAATTCAACTGTTCTAAATTCATTCTTTTGTAATTCCGTCAAAGACCAAGTTTCATTTCCATGTGACAATATATTCTGTATTATGCTCATATAAATTTTCATTTTAGTTTCCTTTGTAATATTTTTGTTCCAAATTATTCCATGTAATGTCTTAGTTACATTTTTTTGCCATTGCAATTTTAGTTTGTACATCTCTCTCACAGGTACCTAAACTTGTAATTATTGACCCAAGATATTTTTAAAAATTAACATTTTTTTATTTTCCCAGTTTCAAGTATGAGGTCATCCACATCCTTTCCCAAACACATATATTCTGTTTTCTGTAAATTTATATTGAGTCCCCATTTTTTTAATATTCTTCCATTGGTTTATTTATCATATATTTCATATCATTTTCATCCCCTGCAAAAATTATTTGATCATCTGCAAACAACAATGAATGCAGTACTTTTCCTCCTATAGGAAAATAGAATACATCATCATCATCCATGCAAGTATTAGGCCATGTGGCCTGTTACAGTCTCAAAGAGGAATTTTCCATCCAGCGCTTTTTTTGACGTCCCAGCGATCTTTTGCCTTGGGGGCAGTAGCGAAGTATGGCTTTTGGAATTCTATGAGACGGCATTTGTTGAAGATGGGTTTTCCAGTTGTTCTGGTAATTTTGTATATGGTGAAGAATGGGTTCTACATCCAACTCTTCCATAATTTCCTCATTTCTTTATGGTCCCACTTTGTGTAGCCTGCTGTACGGCACATAAATCGCATCTCATTTGCTGTTATTCTGCTTTCATCTCTTCTTCGTATTGTCCATGCTTCACTACCATATCTTAATACTGGTCTTGCGAGAACCTTATAAAGCCGTAATCTTGTGTTCAACAATCTACCACAACAGCATATTTTAAATTGATACAATATCTATAAAACAAATTTGATTTCAGTTTGAATCAATAACACACAAACAGAATGGACCGAAATTAATAGGGGTGTAAGACAAGGATGTGGCCTCTCACCCTTGCTCTTTATCATATACATGGATAGAATACTCCAAGATTGGCGACCGATGAGACATGGTTCTATCCAAATTAATAGAAACCATAAAATAGACTCTTTGCTTTTTGCAGATGATTTGGTATTAATAGCTCCAACAGAAGAAACAGATTTACAGTATTCTATACACCATTTTAATATAATTGCAAAAAGGTACAATATGGAAATCAGTACAAAGAAAACTAAAGTGATGGCCTTTTGTGGGAAATTCCCTATATCTATCAAAATTGTTTTGGATGATGAAATTTTAGAATGAGTAAATGAATTTAATTATTTGGGTTATAATTTAACATTTCAAGATGAAGCTGATATATCAAATAAAATCACACATTTTACAAAAACAACGGGGATAATTAACAGTATAATGAAACCATCTTTAGAAAATAAATAAAAAAAACAAAAATAGAAACACTCTACAAAATTAACTTGTAACATAAATCAAAAACAGATCTTGCAAAGGAAATCAACTTTTTTTTTTGAGAATGTCTGTTTCATCCCATTATCCAATCTCTAAATGCTCCTAATTTTGTTTGCAAAATTACTGACTTGTTTGCACAATACACCATATCTCTTTGAGACTTGCACAGTATAAAATAACTTAAAAATAATTTTAATCAAAATTTTGGTGGGAAGTAACACTATAAGGTAATTTACAATTTACAAAAGAAGCTGCTAGATGTGCATGTGCAAAGAAAATTTCATAGCTTCAGCATGAAAGGAGAGAAATAATGTGCATTTGAATTGGAATGCCTGGTATCTTAGCGGTCAAGAGCACTGGTGTACAGAACCAGAGATGTCTGGTTCAAATCCTGATTTAGGTGTATTCTTCAAATACAATTTATAAATTGAGTCAGAAATCTTTTTACATCTCACCTCATAAAACTCCATGTTTTCACAGGACCAGTTTCAAAAGCCGCCGTCCCCCATCCTCAGCCGAAACTCCAATGGCCTTTGAAACCAGCCCTGTGAAAACAGAGAGTTTTATAAACTGAATGTAAAAAGATTTCTGTGGCTCAATTTATAAATTAAAAATAATTGTTTATTTTTACACAATATGTAGTTTAATTCCACTAACCTGCTACCTGTCTTTGTCTTCTGGGTGAAACTGTGACATTCTGAAAACCATTCAACTTCTTCTTCTTCTTCCTTTCATGTGATAGACCTAGTGGTCTGTTACGGTCTCAATCCAATGTTTGAAGGGTCTGCCCAAAGATCTCTTGCCTGGTGGCTGGTAATTTAAGATCTGATGTGATATTCTTGTTCTGTTCGTTCTTTGTATGTGAGATTTCCAGTTGTTTCTATATTTTTGTACATATTCCATAACTGATTCTGTATGTAATTCTTTGAGAATCTCAGAATTCCTTTTATGGTCTGTTCTTGAGTAGTCTGCAGTACATCTCATAAATTTTGTTTCTGCCGCAGTTAGTTTTTGTTCATCTACACTGTGAATTGTCCAGGCCTCACTGCCGTAACATAGCATGGGTCTGTCCAGTGTTTTATAAATTCTAGTCTGTGTGTGTTGCTGTACTGTGTTTGGCTTGAAAATATTATTTATAATTCCTGTTACTCTGTTAAATTTTATAATTTTTTTACTAAAACCTTTTTCTTCTTCGTATGTAACTTGGTATCCGAGATAGTTAAATGTGTTGGTTTGTTCTAATATTTCAACTTCAAAATGTGTATTGTTGTAACAGGATGTTTCTAAATGTTTAATTGTTATAAGTGATTACTTTTTTTTTTTAATTTATCCACAATACAGTAGTTTTCCATCACCCTCAAGAAATTCCCCTTCTCCAGTTGTAGCTGTCTTGAACATCCTCATCTATAAGTCCTGGTTCACTCATACTTCATCTCACACCGTACATCCAACTTTCTTTAGGTCTTCCCTTTCTTCTTTTCCTACCTATTTTCCACTCCAAGATCTTCTTAGGGATTCTATCAAATGTCATCCTCTTGAGATTTCCATACCATTTTAATAATCTCTCTTCAATTATCTGTAATACATTTCTTTCAACTTTCATAATTTTCCTGTAAGATATGAAATTTGTGGAGACATAGAAAAATATTGTTTATATGGGTTTATCTTTACATCCATCCATAGTAATTGTGACTGAGGGCAGGTCTTTCACTGCAATCATAGCATTTTCATGCTATGCTTTGCAGGTTTTACTAGGGAATTATAGGTGTGGTAGCTTCCTGTTGCTTTCCACACCGGTGAAGGATGATTATGATGATGATAATGATAAGGATGATGATGATGATGGCTGGATGATTTTCGGGGACCGTTGGGTCCTAAGCTTCCTGACATTTGTCTTACAGGTGAGGAAAAACCTCAAAAAACCTTACCCAGGAGCAGCTTGTCCTGGCTGGGTATCGAACCCAGGCCTGCTGTTTGACAAGGCAGCATGCTACCTCGAGACCACAGTGGTGGACATCTTTACATCAATCTTTGTTATATGGAGGTTTGATTGTATTAATCTTAGTAGCAGAAATAAGTAATAAATAAATTCAAGAAGGAATTGTAACATAAACAGAGTATAACATAATAATGTTTTTTTTTCAGGTCTGAAGAAAAAGATGTTGACAATGTTCTATCCGAAGTTCTTCACAAAGGTAAGTGATGTATTTGTTATAAGAATGTGCAATTATTTTTCTTTATTTTACTGGTGCAGTTTTAACAATTATTTACGGTAAACTGATTAATAAATAAATAATGGGTCGTCAATATCTCATCTCATGAACTCTGTGTTCTTCAAACATAGGACTGCAGTTTCAGGAAGCATCCTTCCTACCTTCAGCCATCTTAATAATGTCAGTCGGTATAGGAGTGATATGTGGTCAACATGTCGGATCCCCCAGCTGGTTTTCTCAACCTTAAACTGCTACTTATTGTAGCTACTCAAATTTGTCACAATGCTGGGTGGGCATCGGTCCCTTACTGGCCAAAATTCCTTCCCTTGTGGAGATTTGAACCAGCACAAGCCCCATAGTTCTGCACCAAACCACTCGGCTATGGTATGGGACATGAATATCTGAGATATGAAGGGATTCAGTTGCTGAAGTAGAGATCTTAGAGAGTGTGGCATTGAACCTATGGTTTCCATAAGCTGTATAGTTAGCTAATTTTCATCCATTGTTTTAAATTTTAAAATCATTAGGAAGTAACATTATGAGGTTTAATTTAGTTTTATTTTATTTTATTAATTCATCCATTGTGTATAATTAAATTGTATAAATGTCCTTTTCCTTGATTAGTTTTTTAATTTAAATTTTGAATACATTCTTATGAAATACATTTTATCATCACCAGCATGAACTTGGTCGTTTGAACATATTCCTACGAGATCTGAAGATATGATTGGTCAGTCCATCTTAATTTTGGTCTTCCTTTATCTTGACGTACATTAGGTTTGTACTGCAATGCTAATTTAGGAAAGTGAAATGGGTACATTGTTTGGACATGTTAAACCAATTGATTTGATAATTCTAAATCTCTTAAACTATATTTTGAACTTTTAATTTACCGCATATATCTGTGTTTATTTGCTTGTCCATTTTTTTCAAACATAGGAGTGCACGTAAAAATCTCATTTGTGCAGTTTGCAATTTGATTTGATTTTAGAATTTAGTATCCCAATTTTGATTGCCGTTGACATTTGTTTACGAAAATTCCTTTTTTTCACTCTATTTATTGCATTGTATTTATATAACTTTATCTCTATGTCATTTCTTATATCAGGTATTAAGTGGCCAAGCCAATTAAGTTCAGAAACTTGTTCTATGATTTTTCCATCTAATTCTATTACGACTCTTCATAAATGTTTGAATAATAACAATAATTAATCCATTATCTTTGTCAAATATTCAATTTATTCAGTAATTTGTCAATGTTTCATTGTCAAACAAATTTATTATTATTGTTATTATTGTCATTGTTATTATTGTTATTGTTATGTTTGTTATTGTTGTTATTATTGTTATTTTTGTTATTGTTAATATTGTTGTTATTATTATTTTTGTTATTGTTATTATTATTATCATTATCATAATTATATCATCAGCATCATCATCATCAATCAGCAGCAGCATTATCATCAGCAGCAGCAGTAACAGCATCATCATCATCAAACTACTCTCAGGGAATAATATAAAGACATATTCAATATAAGTGTCTTACATTTTATATTATTTGATATTAATTTAAGTACTAATATTTATTGCAGACAGTCCAGATATTCAGAGAGATTCACAAAGTGATGATGCTGAAAGCGGATTATCACATAGTGACAACACTCCACAGCATGTTTATTTGATGAAGGTAATTTATGTCATTACATTCTTGCTGATTTATTACACATACTGTCTCATAAATAATATATCTTTTGTATTGTATTGTAAGCCTATGTTTTCCCTTTACAGAGATTTAGGCGCTCTCCCCCTACAGGGAAGAATTTGAACCATACTAATTTAGTTACACTTGTTTTCGTATAGATGTCATTTTGAGTGGTACGTGGTCAGCATTCCGCCTCATACTGACATCTAGGAAACCAAGATAGTACTAGGACGGGAAAATTCGGTAAATTTTGCTTAGAGGCCTTTTCATTCAGGCTTAAGGATTTTTTACAAGCCTGAAAATCTTCAGACTCGGGACCCATGGCTTAAAGTCCCTCCCAGAGGACTTGCTCCTTGGATTTTCTGTCCTAAAAATCCATCGACCCTGGCTGGGTTTGAACCCGCGACCCTTGGGACCAGAGGCAAGGAGCATAACCACAATTCCCGAAATAATCTTCATTTAATTGTTATCTCAGTTAGAACAATTTTCTACTCACTGATAAATCAATTCTCCACAATTTATCGTCCACTGTTCACCACACGACTTGTTACCGCAAACCTGACTGCAGTCTCATGCCTCTGCCCTTATATAAGGTGCGAGGAAATATCCAGAAACAGCTTCTAGGCAGTTCGATGCCCAGAATCCTCTAGCATGGATCTTTCTCCAAAGAGAGAGAGTCGACGATAGAAACATCTGGCAACACACCCCAGACAATTCTGCTGACTTGCAGATAATCTAACTCGGCAGGGGTGACTCAGCTGCACAATTCAAACGTTGCTATGCGACATGTAATAATATGTTCTGCTAGAGCTAATTGCCATGTACTCACACATATAAGGAGATCTTATCCCAGGAGTCCACCTACTCTTAGGGCAAGTCGGGATGAGAAAATGAGCAAGTTAGTGTTAGATGGATAAGTTAGTGTTAGTTTGGGCGAGTTAGTACACCAGATTAGTTAAGCATTCACTTGTTTGTTAGTGGGTTTTTGTGATAAGTTGGCTACAATGTCTGAGCAATGACTAATACATATTTTACATTGCAAATATGCTGATTTAGGTTACTCTGAGCTCAACTTCTCACTTCATTTTAAGGAATTTATCACATCATTTTTTTGGGGGGGGAGGGAATTCAACATATATATTTCTTACTTTTTTAAGGAATTCACACTATGAGGTATAATCATTTAAGTGAATATGAGGTGAGTGATAAAAGTTTACCTAAAAAAATACATATTTCTCTAAAATAATTAATCATATACTGCAATGATAAATTGTTCCTAATGTAATTTATTATTAAATAGTGGGCTTTTACGTTTTTTTATTCAAATTTATTTAAGTGGCATAGAATCTCCAAAAATTTATTTGGAATGTTTTCTGACAAGAAATTAAACTATTCTTCAAAGTAGAGTCATAAAATAAAATAAGTTAAAAGTTGAGGATGACGGATTTACCTAAGAAGGTATGGAATGTTTTCTGACAAGAAATTAAACTATTCTTCAAAGTAGAGTCATAAAATAAAATAAGTTAAAAGTTGAGGACGACGGATTTACCTAAGAAGGTATTTTAACTTATTTTATTTTATGACTCTCCACCTCAACGGTTTTAACAATGAATTTTATTAGTATTGATTCAAAGTAGAGACCATCAGATTCTATAGTCTTGAGTCATCTCTGAAGTATGATGTCCAGGTAGTATAGTGGTCAGTGGACTAGTAAGTAGAACTAGATATTTTGAGGTCAATCCCAGTTTGGGCAAATATTTTCCTGTTCAAAAACAAAAATCAAATTATTGTTCAGTGTCTATCTACATTGGCATAACAGCCCAATGTTGGCTTTAGCCTCTAATTTTGTTAGGAGTTACTAGACAAAATTAATTTAGTTATGCTTCTAATGGTTTTTTGAGTCTTGGCAAGCTGACGATATAGAGGATTATATCAAAACATGTTCAAACAGAAACTCAACATTAATTTGAGGTAAGATGTTCCCATTCTCACAGAAACTTGATTAGTTATGCTTATTTCCCAAAAGATGTCATGAATGGTATGCAGGCAACATACCCACCCAAAGAGATATCTAGTAGGCAAGGAAGGTATTACTAGCATGAAGGGGATTGGTAAAGGCCTCTTTATTCAGGCTTAAGGATCTTTTACCAAGCCTGAAAATCTTCAGATTCTGGACCCACAGCTTAAAGTTCCTCCTGGAGAACTTGTTCCTTGGATTTTTCCATCCTAAAAAATCCATTGATGCTGGGTTTGAACCTGGGACCAGAGGCAAGGAACATAACCACTAGTCCACAGCTGCCAACTTTCATTTAGTATAAGTGTGTAAATTTATATGAAAACATCCTAATTTGATGACTAACTGACTTACAATATTAAATCTGTAGGTTCATGGCCATGCAGACATAAGCTTTCCCTACATCCCTATCTTCAGCTGATGTTTTCCAATCATCCCCTGCAAAATTAACTTTCCTCAAATCATCTCTCTTCTTCTACTACAAGGTTTAGGCTATGCAGCCTGTTCCGGCAAAGTTAAAAGTGGAGTCCATCTTCTACGTTGTCGGCCAACATCTCTAGTTCTTCTAGGATTATACAGGAAGGTTCTTTTTGGTATTCTTTCGTTGTTCATTCTCATTAAGTGTTCTGTCCATTTCTTATTATTTTCGCTGATTTTATCTTCAATTTTATATGTATTTAATTCTTCTCGTATAGTTTCATTCCTTATTCTATCCGCTCTTGAGCATCCTTTCACATTACATAAAAATAGCATTTCCGCAGTCTGTATCCTGCTTTTATCCCTTGATTTCATTATCCAATTTTCACTTCCATACAACAACAAAGGAACAGATATTGTTTTATATAATTTAAGTTTCGTATCTTTCCTTGTCTTCCGACCTAAGGTTCTTTTTATGGTTTCACAAATAGCCTGAAATTTATTTACTTTATTTTCTATATATTTATTTTCTCTATAAGTTACATCACATCCTAAATATTGTAAATGTGATATTTGTTCTATTATTCTGTTATCCAATACAATCCTCAAATCATAGTTAATGTTATTCTCTCACCTCATTCTTGGTGTGACTATTGAGTGCTTTCCCTCTGGTTTTCCTACAAGCAGTTTCAAAATTCCTGTTTCTATCCCCATTTGTGCCACATGTCCTCCCATCACAGTTTATGGGACTTAATTGTTTTTATTATACCTGGTTTCCCATAAAGATCATGCAGTTCTCTGTTACATAAGTCGTCTCCATTTGCCTGTCTGTTCATCTCTCTTTGGTCCAAAAATGTTCCTAAGAATTTTATTCTCAAATACTTATAATCTTTTCTCCTCACTAGTAAGTGTCCATATTCGCATCCAATTTAATATAAACTACAACTGTATTTCATACAGTATTTAGGTTACTGGTTCCCTATTTTTATTTCTGTTTAAGGGCCACCATAATCTCCTAAAAGAGCATCTTCAACTAGCAACAGCAGAGAAAGGTCGTTTAGAGGAAACAGCAGCAGAACTTGTAGAGAAATCTGAGAAATTGAAATATGAATTGGCAGAAGCTCGGGCAGCAATACGTAACCGTGATGAAGTTATGGCTCTTCTTGAAGGTCAACTGTCTCGATTAGAAGAGAAGTACACAAGATCCATGGAAGAATCACAGAAATATAAATTAAGACTTGGTAATTTGGAGCAAGAACTAAAACATCTTAAAGAAGTTTGTAACAAGGTAAATTTAACAATTCCTTCATTTTCAAAATAGTTACTTTTTAGTTCATAATATTCTAGTGGCGGAATTTATATATTTCTATATGTAGGGCTATTCAGAAAGAAGGAACAGACTTCAAACATTTATTTCTTCCAAACTACAAAAAATAGAAACACAATTCCAACATTCCTGGAAAGAGAAAAGTTTGAAGTTCCCATCATGACAAGTGAAGATCCTATGTCAGTTATCGAACATGAAAGAGATTCACCGAAGATTAATGTATTCTGTGCCATATCTGTAAACAAAGTTTATGGACCTTTCTTCTTTTTGGAGAAAACAGTGACAGGAGTAAACTATCTAGACATGCTTGAAAACTGGTTATTTCCTCAACTGGAAGATGACTCAGATGACTTCATCTTTATGCAAGGTGGTGCCCCACCTCATTTCTCTAACCACATCCGACGTTACCTGAATAACACCATTGCAGAACGTTGAATTGGAAGAGGAGGAGCAGATCAACTTCATCGCCGGGGGCCTCCCAGGTCACCAGACCTAACCCCGTGTGATTTTTATCTGTGGGGTTACGTAAAAGACTATGTTTTTATCCCCCTATGCCTGACACTCTTAAAAATCTGTGACATCGAATTGTTGAAGCTGTGAATTCGATAACTTAAAGACCAGCTGATTCATATGTGGCAAGAAATGAGCCACCATTTTGATATTTGTCATGTAACACATGATGCTCTTATTGAATGCATAAATAGTGAAATTTGAACTTTTCTCTTTCCAGGAACATTGTAATTGTGTTTCTATTTTTTGTAGTTTGGAAGCAATAAACGTTTGAAGTCTGTTCCTTCTTTCTGAATAGCCCTGTATACATATTTATAAAATTGTGAGATTGGTTGTAATTGAAGTGCTTGCATGATAACTTCATATCTTTTGCGGTCCATGAGAGTATATCCTAGTGTTGCTCTCATAAATTTAATTTCACTAGCAGTTGTTCTGCTGATATCAGTACTCCTCATGGTCCATGCTTCACTTCCTTAACATAGTACAGGTCTAACTAAGGTTTTATATAAACATAAACATATTAATGTAATGTACTATTCTATTCTACAATAATTCTTCTCAAGGGCAGGTCTTTCACTACAATCGTAACATTTTCATGCTATGCTTTGCAGCTTTACTAAGGAATTATAGGTGTGTGCTTTCCACACCGGTGATGGATGATGATGGCCGGATGATTTTCTGGGACCGTTGAGCCCTAAGCTTCCTGATATTTGTCTTGCAGATGAGGAAAAACCCTGGAAAAAACCTCACCCAGGAGCCTGTCCTGACTGGGAATCAAACTCAGGCCCGCTGCGTGGCAAGGCACCACGCTACCTTGAGACCACTTTGGTGGATTGCAATGTATTACAGTTCATTTAAAGTTTTACATACTTGATCCATAGGAATTTTAATCTTATTCCTAACAATAGCTGCAGACTTTATGGATGTCGCTGTATTAGGAAAGGCTTCATGATTTTGTTAATTGAATGAGTCATTTTGAAAAAGGATCATCTACAGCTGATCAAATTTTACAGGAGAGGGAAAAAAAAACTGATTCAACTTGTTCAGGATAAAGCATTGAATTTGAAATTGCTGCTGAATAAAGTCAGAAAGTGGTAAAGTAATAGTGTAGTTGATCCATTCTCATGCGGAAACGATGGAAGTGGGTATGAACATGGAATAATGAAAATAAGTTATTTTCAGAAAAGATTATAGATTATCCCTTTTCAAAATGACTCATTCAATTATTTCTATTGTTTTATTATATTTATAAATTTTAGAAGTTATGTCAGTTTCACTAAAAAGCATTAAATTATATCCAAGATAAGTAAACTCGTTGACCCTTTCTATTTGCTTATTGTTATTATATGCAAAATTTTGCTTGGGAACTGGGGTATTTCCCACATGCCATGACTTTTGTCGTGGTTATTTCCACATCATATTTTACACTGATTTTATTTAGAATATGTACAGAATCATTATATGTAATCGAAGCTAAATCATCAGCAAAGAGTAGATTATCCAATTGTCGGTTTCGGCTGATAGAAATTGAACCATGCATATTTTATATTAAAATGCCAGTTTTCTTCATTAACTTTGTAAAGTCTAAAATAACTCATCCTGCATTGAATTATTTATCTTCTTCTTCACTTCATGGGCTAGGCAAATTGCCTGTTCCGCCTCACAGTTGTTCTGTCCATCTTTTCACTGGCCTTCCTACATTCGTTGAACCTCTTGGCTTGTAGTTAAATGCTGCTTTTGGTAATCTTGTTACATTCAATCTTTCTACATGTCTAAACCATTTTTCTCTATATTCTTTGATTTTATCATTCAATGGATATATATTTAACTCTGTTCTTTCCGACTGAACACTGTGAGAGAGATGAGTTTGGAAATTTTTTATGTGGTCAGGTTATCAGCCCAGATGCACAACCACAATCCCTAGTGGATCGGGGATTTATTTCAGAGTTTCCTTCTCCTAGATGGGTTGCTAACCAAAGCTGTGGAGTCCCATCTACCCCTTGTCTTGCAGGTTTCTCTTCCGCCTTCTTTACCATTGAGAACAAGTTTCTTCTTCCGCTTCTGAAGCCGTTGAAGTTCCCACATTGGAGCTAGTTTGCCTCCCTTCTCCTCTTACTAGATAGCAAACTAGTTAAAAACCAGACTTCCCTATCTAGTCGTGTCATTAGGTACTGAGCCCCTCCACTATGACAAGGTCTAGCCCGTGGGGGAATTATTTATCATTTATATTAATTTTAAATCTTAACATTATTTTTAAATGTTTTGTTGTTCAGATTCTTAATCAGTATTACGCGGGCGCGTCTGTTAAGCCCCTGCGTATTGATAGCGTGAACACCTTACTGTTTAGGTGGTCTTAGGCCCGAGCGGTTGGCCTTGGTTTTGGAGGAAGAGTTCTACAATTAAACATGTTAAAAACACAGTAAACGAAAAATAACATTATTTATTAAAGTAAATACCAAACATAAAGAAAATTAAATCAAACATATAAAACACTGTTATTAAAGTCAGCTGAAATCGCCACATTGTCAAACGTAAAAATATTCAAATATTAAAATGTTAAAATTTAGAGAGAGAGAACCATCCTTCAAAAGGATCAACTTTGGTTATTATTCTAAGTTCTTTGGACCATTTGGTCCTTTAATTAAATTTATGAATGTAAAATGACCATTTAAGGAATGATAATAAAAGTTGTCTTACCCATGTAGAGTTGCCTTTTCCCAGGGGGAACCGAACCCTTCGGTCCCCCCACACCGTTCTCGTTTCGTTAAAAAAATCGCGAATATTTATATGATAAATTTTAAGTTTCTAATCGGGGGAAACTTGGGTGGAAAGTTAGCTTTTTCCCTTCAATACATGTGGGGTTTTTTTCCATCGGTTTTCACTTACACTTTCACATGATCTAGTTCAACCTTCATCTATGTCAAAATGGAAAACTTTGTTCCACTTTTACTTCTTGCAACTTCATTCACCCCTATCTAAAGTGGTCATCTCTGATCTTTCTGACTAAATAATGTTGATATGACTTTACATCCTGGAATCTTGTGACATGGTTTTGATCCAGGATACAAAACCTTATAGATTTTTACTAGTTTTTTTATATTTAAAAGGTCCCTTGAGAAAAGACTAAATTGTATTTCAATGCGGTTATTTATTTCCTAATTTCAGATATAGTAAACAAACATATATGTATATCCTTTATCGGTCTTTTATAGTATTTAATATTATGGTAGTTAGGCCCTAGTGTAGGCGTAACAATCAGTCAATCGATAAGATTTACAAGACAAGTTTATGTTATAGTGCCAATATGTGGCATGCGTAATTATTACAAGAACTTAGAAGGCAAGATAGTGATTATGTCTATCCAATTCATTTTTTCTCCCCCCACTACTGAAAATAATTCTGCAAAGTTAAATTTTTTATTTGTTTGTGGTAGTATGAAGAAGAAAAGATACATCTGACTGAAATCATTAGACTGAAAGAAATGGAGAAGATAAATCTGGACAAAACAATATCTGCCAAAGATGAAGAACAAAAACTACAAACTTTAATTGGAGAAAAGGAAGCTGAACAGAAACAGCATGAAATGGAGATCCATATGGAAATGTAATTTTTTGTTTTGCCTAATATATGTTACATATTTCCTGCATGAAATTTAAATATTAATACCATTTTTTCTATTATTAGTCTTATTATTCTTTTTACTTGTCAAAACAGCATAGTGAAATATCTTTATTTATAAGTTCTTTAGTGTAAACATTTAGTGTTTTCTTCATTTGTTACAAAAAGTAGCTTCAAAAAAAAGTTTTATTCCAAAAAAAAAACTTTTAATTTTTTGGTCTGCTTTTGTTTGATTGCCGGCAGAAATGAATATTGATAATCTGAGTATTCATAATTATAATTATTAATATTCTTTCTTCTTCTTCCTTCCAAGTATTAGGCCAAGGCCTGTTACGATCCTATAGAAAATTTTCCCTCCAGCTCTTCTTCGGAAAATTCTCGTATAAGACTTGAAAGCATAATAATAGTCCCTTCGATTGGTTGCTGGCCAAAGGAAGGCAAGACCAGTGATGGGCCTGCCATCTTATAGCCTCTGGTTAGGCTTTTCTGGAGAAGAAATAAAATAAAGGAAAGAAGAAATGGAAGAAAGGAAGACTCCCTAGCCCTCGGATGCCCTAATAGCGACGGGGTCGAAAAAACAAGAGTTAACCAAGAGAGGTTAGATAGTAAAGTTAAAAGAGTGCAAAACACAGTAAGTGGAAGAAATGTTTTGCTCGGCTTGGGCACCTTGTGGTCGCCATCCACATATCCCCTAGATGAGGACCCCTGAGGGGAATTATTATTATTAATATTCTATAAGTTAATTTTATGGTTGTCCTTTGAAAGCAGAATAATAACTATTACCAGCTTACTAGGCTTGACTTAACTTTACTGGAGTCCCTATTGGCCATTTTTTCAGAGTTCTTACTAGGTTATATATAATAAATTTCGGAATTTTAACATTATGAGGTTTTCTTAATAAGAATCAATTGAATCGTGAATTCTTCTTACCTCATATACGTATGTTTTTTAACACAGCACCGCAGTATCGGAAAAGCATCTTTTCCATGTTTTCATGACTGTCAATTTTTTCTTTTGCCGATAATTATCCAAACTGCCATCTGGTGTACTTTTGAAGAACTTTGTAATCAAGCTTGGTTTGTCCGGAACTTCGAAGTTTGTGGTTCTAGTATGTTTTTTTTTGAATGTATATCTTTTCCCAAACTGTTAATTCCAAAGGTTTAGATAGTTGTTTCAAAAGTTTTGCTTCTTTTTCAATTCTATGATTCTCTAATAAACTATGTGCTGCTATAGCTGATTTTTCAATTTCACCATTTTTTATGTTCCTAAAGTGTTCTTGTTTGCGGACGAACCAAACTTGATTACAAAGTTCTTCAAAAGTACACCAGATGGCAGTTTGGATATTACCGGCAAAAGAAAAAATTGACAATCGTGTAAACAGCTGATGATGGAAAAGATGTTTTTTTTTCCGATAGTGCAGTGCTGTATTAAAAAAAACATAGATATATGAGGTAAGAAGAATTAACGATTCATTTGATTCTTCTGATTCTTCTTACTAGGTCTTCTCACTTACCATGGCAAAACCAGAGACAGAATTTGGATAGCATTTAAAAAATAGAAATCCCATGTAGAATAAACAGAGTGATGAAAACATGACAAAATATGAAAATCTGTGTAAATATCCTATAGATTAACAGAATGGTTTGAACAAAAGAATGGAGTATGTCAGGGAAGTATGTCACCCATCTTGTTTTGAAGTAATGAATGAAATTAGAAATAAAATTATAGAAAAAAATAGAATGCCAAATATGAAAACACTAATATATATACAAATGAATTTGGAATACTAGTGAAAAATTGATAGAAAAAAAATTATTAGGAAAATGGGATGATGCCTTAAAATACTATTCTATCAGATATATAGTATTGGAATTAATGTAGAATAAATCTGTGACATCCCTTGAAAGGGAAGCTAGTACTGAAGAGACTACATCATAAAAATCTTAGCCCTAATAAAGACATTATTGTAATCAGAAAAATTTTGTGACAATTAGAAATAATATAAACACTTCACAAAATATAAAACCATCAGTGACTATTTCCATAAATAAATGAAATACAATTTAACATGGTATGCACACTTTTCTCTGATATAAGTAATTTAAAGTGTCATATTTCAATTATTCATTTTTTTGTGCACCACTCCTCTTCATCGCCCAAAAAATTGGGAGTTTCTGAATGTTAGGGATTGTCCAGCAATACTCTATCCTGATAGAGGGGCTGCTTTCTTTTCGCAGACAGACAATCCTCTATATTGATGTAGAGATCAGTAATTTCCTACTGCCTCATACGATCTGGTTATACCACAAATACTTAGTCCTGGGAAAAACTGTGCTATTGACAAACAGATGTAATGAGGATACATCTGTAGAAATTGTGTAGATGTATATACTCTACTATCAGAGCCTCATATTACTAGGTGGAGGGGCACCAGAAATGTACACCTCTCTCATATTAGTATATTTTCATATCTGGACATGTTTTGGAGTCTGTCATCCCATTCTCAACTAGATTCTGATTTTAATATTTATAGGAAATAACACTATGAGGTTTCTTTTAATTATTATGAGTTATGTATTTTGACTCGCCTCTGCAGACTAGTTTCGTTGCATTTATGCAACATTGTCGATGCATCATAACTGTTGTATTTGCAATTGTCAGTCATGTGGGTTGATTTCTGCTCCCTCTGTTGGTTGACCGATGAACTTCCAAATAGAATTTTTTTTTCTTTTTCCCCAGGAATTTCAAAATTCATAGTTTTCTCCTTATTCTTGTGGATGTAAATTTTCTCCCAAATTGTGAGTTCCTTAGATTTATCTAACACAGAATCAAAACTAAGGCCAAATTACTGAAACAGTTAGATAAATCTAATGAACTCACAATTTGGAGAAAATTTAAATCCACAAGAGTAAAGAGAAACTATAAATTTTGAAATTCCCGGGGAAAAGAACAAAATTTGATTTGGAAGTTCATCGGTCAGCCAACAGAGAGAGCAGAAATTAACCTACAGGGCAAACAACCACAAATACAACAGTTATGATACATCGACAGTGTCACATAAATGCAACGAAACTATAGTCTGCAGAAAAAAAAAATGAGGTGAGTCAAAATACATAACTCATAATAATTACATTCTGATTGTTATGTTGGATGTCTGATGTCATGTAGATTCTTTCTCTTAGTGCTGGATAGACATGCACAGCAGTCAGAATCTAATTAGGAATAGAGAAAGATCTCCCAAACATGGCCCAGGTGAGAAAATATATGAGGTAAGGTGTATATTTCTGATTCAATCTCTTGATTATTTCCTGTTGTTTTTATTTTGATTATTATTTTATATTCATTTTGATGCACTAAAAATTTCAAATTTTAGTTGTTAGATGCTAGTCCATGTGATATTGAATGAAGACATATATGCACTGTTGCTGATTTAAACACCAGTTTTATTTTATTGCTTAATAAATTACAAGAGGAAGTAACATTTTGTAGTTATTCTTAATAAATGAGGTGAATCTGGTATCATCTTACCTCATAAATCGTTGTGTTCTATTTGAACATGTTTGAATATGCTATGCATATCATCATCAGCTTGTTCAGACTGTCGAATTTTGTTGTTGGCCTTGGATGTCAACTCCCATTCCATCTTTTGGTTGACCAAAAAACTTGTAAATCAAATCCCTAGGAATTTCAAAATTCATAATTCTATTTTTGTTCTTCTGAATATAGATCTTCTCCCAAACTGTGAGTTCTTTTGTATTTTCCAATAATTTTGCATTCACAAAGATTTTATGTTTCTCTGCTCAGATATAAGCTATAAAAAGAATCATATCAAATATATCAATAAACTTAGAGAAGAACACACCATCAAAACATCTGGAAAATTTACAAACTTACAACATTACTACATTACAAAGAAAATCCGTAGTGGCAATATTCAGACTATTAACAGGACACGACTATCTAAATAAACACCTACACAGATTTGGTATAGCAAATTCACCAAAATATTCTTCTTGCAATTTAAATGAAGATATGCAACAAAACCATCTCCTCCGTTGTCCAGCTTTTGTAGAAGAGACCAGCCTTGGATTGCAAGAGAGTGAATGATTTCATTGTCAAGTGCTCGACATTAGATACCAACCAACAACCATACACTATATCTTCTTCAGACGAATGTCATAAATAGGCAATTTATTTGTATTTATGATTCTTCTTCTTCTCCATTTTTTACATTTCTAATGTGTTCTTTTGTTCTAATGGTCAATTTTCTCTTGTTTTTTCCTTTGTATATCTTATCACAATCAGTACATTATATATATGGTATATTCCTGTTTTTTTCCCCTCGTCATTCTTTTCAATTTTGTTATATAAACATAAAATTCAACAGTCTGGATAAGCTGATGATGATGTGAATAGCATATCAAAACATTTAACTTTCACAGGGAAAGAACACTATGAGATTTAATTTATAAATTAAATTAATGTTTTTATTACCTCACCTCGTATCCTTTTTCTTCTAGACTGCAGTTTCGGAGCTTATCTCCATCATCAGCAGCCTCTGGTCAACCGGTGTTATGTCGTTTCTTGGCAGTCTATCAGTGGACCGATAGAAGTAAGAAGAAAACCGCCAAGAAACGACATAACACCGGTCGACCAGAGGCTACTGATGATGGAGATAAGCTCTGAAACTGCAGTCTAGAAGAAAAAGGATATGAGGTGAGGTAATAAAACATTAATTTA
Source organism: Diploptera punctata (assembly GCA_030220185.1). Lineage (NCBI taxonomy): Eukaryota > Metazoa > Arthropoda > Insecta > Blattodea > Blaberidae > Diploptera > Diploptera punctata. The sequence goes on from JASPKZ010001165.1 coordinate 75,972, forward strand.
ATTCATATATCAAAACATAGAAGAAATCACTATGAGATTTAATTTAATATTAAATTAAAATGTTTGATATCTCTCCTCATATCAAGTCTTCTAAGTAGATTGCAGTTTTAAATCCTTGGCAGATTCATCTTCAGTACCCTCTCTTTGACTGATGTTATGTCGATCAGAAAAAGAGAAGAAAAGTTCTTCTGATCGACATAACATCAGTCAAAGAGAGGTTACTGAAGATGAATCCGCCAAGGATTTAAAACTGCAATCTACTTGAAGACTGGTTATGAGGAGAGCTATCAAACATTTAATTTAATATTACATCAAAACATGTTCAAATAGAACTCAATATTTTATGAGGTAAGTTGATTCCACATTTACCTCATTTATTTATTTTATTTTTTCTGATTATGTGTTTATGATAGTTTTCAGTGTGGTATTTTTGTTCATTTTTACAGAATTATATACAAATAGAAAAAAACAAATTAAGTGATGAAGTAAATAAACTGGAGAGAAAGAATGAAGACCTAAGGCTGAAACTGGATGCTGTTGTTGCTAATAACCAACTTTTAAGTGAAGAAAAAGCTGCCCTTTGTGCAAAAAATTCACTTAGTATAAAAACACTGCAGGAACATTCTGAAAGATGGAAACTGCTGTAAGTTTCATCTCACGTTATTAATTTTATTAATTTTTGGATATTTTAATATTTTCCTAAGAATAATTATAGAATACTATGAATATTAGCTGTAAAATGTAGGCTTTCACAGTATTTTCACTGATAATGTCTCCTGCAGTTTGTGATAAAAATATCGGGAAGATGGATATATGGTTAACTTAACTTAAAACTAGACTTTCTTTTGTTTACATTTTTTAATATGTTGTCTTACACAAATCACAATGACCAGCTGTGAAAACCTAATCCAGTTGCCTTATTAATTATTATTTTCCTCCAGTTTTAAATTTAAATTTATGAAATAATCAATTGATTTGGTGTTTTATTATTAATTTAACATATCTCATTAAAGGATAAATTAAACTTGAAGAGAAAAAAATGTTGCCCAGACCGGGACCTGAACCTGGGACCTTTGGTTTACCATACCAATGCTCTTACCAACTGAACTACCGGGGTGAGTTCCAATCTAGATGCTAATTTTTCTTTTATATACATTGTAATTCCTGCACACCAAATGCTTGAAGCTGTGGCTTCATCTTTGCAAATGGCGGCTTCTTGATTAAGAAGACTTTATTGGAAATTTAAAATTACGCTTTTAAAAAGCCGTAGTGCTTCTATTGATGTTTTTATTATTAATTTAACACATCTCATTGAAGGATAAATTAAATTTGAAGAGAAAAATTTTCGCCCAGACCGCCATTTGCAAAGATGAAGCCACAGCTTCAAGCATTTGGTGCGCGGGAATTATATAAAAGAAAATTTGCATCTAGATTGGAACTTGCTCTGGTAGCTCAGTTGGTAAGAGCATTGGTAAACCAAAGGTCCCCGATTCGGGGCCTGGTCTGTGCGAAAATTTTTCTCTTCAAATTTAATTGATTTGGTGTTTACTTGAAAATCCATAACATGTTTAATAAATGAAACTATCAAAATTTTATATGATTTTCATAAATATTTATTTCATTTAACATTACAGCTGTTAAGCTGTTTCAATACACTATGTCTTAAGTATCTTAAGTTTACAAAATCTTTTATATCACACCCAAAGTTTATGAAGGTTTAATTCTATGTGACTCCAAAGCAGCCATCTTTGCTATAACATGGGATGCAAGACCCAAAAAGCAGCAACATTATTGAATGTCATAAAATAATAAAACACTTACCTTTATTCTGCTTACATAAAAAAAGTTGTACTTCAATGGATTCTGGCCCATTGTGGAGTGGCAGGCAATCAAAGCAGCTGATTTTCTAGCCAAGAAGGCTAGCAAAATTGTCTCCAACCCAACTTCTACTTCAGTTTCCTTTCACTCTATAAAAAGAATCATATCAAATATATCAATAAACTTAGAGAAGAACACACCGTCAAAACATCTGGAAAATTTACAAACTTAACAACATTACTACATTACAAAGAAAATCCGTAGTGGCAATATTCAGACTACTAACAGGACACGACTATCTAAATAAACACCTACACAGATTTGGTATACCAAATTAACCAAAATATTCTTCTTGCAATTTAAATGAAGATATGGAACGAAACCATCTCCTCCATTGTCCAGCTTTTGTAGAAGAGATCAGCCTTAGAGTGCAAGAGAGTGAATGATTTCATTCTCAAGTGCTCGACATTAGATACCAACCAACAACCATACACTATATCTTTTTCAGACCAATGTCATAAATAGACAATTTATTTGTATTTATGATATTTATCTGAAAAAGATATTGTGTACTTGAAGAGAAAAATTATACATTAATTAATTTTGAGTTGTTTTTGACTCACCTCATATTTCTTGTTATCATGGTGCATTGAGAATGTCCCAAATGCAGTGAGGAAACCCTGGGTTTGCATGGAAGTTAAGAAATATGAGGTGAGTCAAAAAACAACTCAAAATTAATTAAAATAAACCTCATAGTGTTATTTCCTACTTCGTAACTTAAAAGTTATACACTCAGACTGGGGTTTGAACCCAGGACTTTTGGCTTAAAAACATCATGAACAGTGTATCGAAACAGCTGTTATGAATGTTAAATAAAATTAATATTTATGGAGATCATATAAAACTTTGATAGTTTAATTTATTAAATAAATATATGAAATATTTATTTTAACCTTCCAGTAGCTTGGTTCATAAAATACATGTAATTATCAACAGTAATCTAACAAGAGGTTGTGATTTTTTCTAATGAAAAACTCGACCTCCCTTGGATTGGAGGAGTGACTATTAGCAAATAATACATCAGAAGCTAAAAATAATTATAATGTTTAATATTACCAATGTGAGGTTATATATTCTGATCTTAGAAATTAGAGAAGAGAGGTTCTTCCTCTATAAATGGGGTATGAACCCATTAGCTTGATTTAGCTTACTTTTCCTCTATAATTATGTTTTAGTTCCGGGTGATTTCTAAGCCAGCTGTATAGTTATAAATAGCAATAACACATGATTGTATGAGAAATAACTATTAACAATAATGCAGATTCGTTATACAACACTTAATAAAATTTTTAGAGCAACAGAATTTTTTAAGTTGTTTTCTTTTGGCATTTTTTGCTGTACTATATTGATTGTACATTGTTGAATCGATATCCATGTCAAAGAAATTAATTTGTGGAGATGTCTCTCATTACAAACAGGAAGAGGCAAAATTATCGGTCTATGAGATAAATAGGCACTGTAAATTGGACATGGAAACATTAGTTTTCTAAAAGAACAATATTTTCTTGTCACATGAAATATAATTGTCATTTCTTTCTGTTACTTACAGTAATATCGTAAATGTGAAAGTTAGGTGTTTGGATGTTTTTTACTCAGTCAAGCTTTAATGGCTTCAGATTTGGATGAAACTTGGTGGATAGACAGTCTTTGTTCTATATTAGCACATAGGCTACTTTATAGGAGATACTTTTCAAATCATAGTAAGAATACTGTATTTTTACAAATTCAGTTTTATATTGTTTTGTTATATTCGGGAGAGACTCTATCCAATGGTGAAGTCAGTTTGTATCTAATTGTATTAGATTCCATGCAGATTTGCTTAGGCAGAAACTCCATGCACCACTGCAAATTGCATTTACACAGGCCATTTTGGCCTGTCCATACTACCGGAGCATAGGACAGGAGTGTTATCCTTTTTGTCTACTGCACTCCAACTTCATGCTCCTGGACTGCTGCTCTGGAATGGCATTCAGGAGCGACATGCCAGAAGCGGCAGATTGGAGTGTGGCACCTTATAATTTCTTTTTACCCGCGTTCTACTACCATTAGTGCCGTTTGTTACCATTATTATATTAAAGTCGCGATGGTAAACCATTTATTGCGCCGCCGTGTATCTTCTTTTGTTTCCCTTGTATATATTAGCCTTGAGTTCATAACAATCAGGGTTATTATTCAAAAGCCTTTGCCCGGGCCCATAAGAAGCAAAGATTGATTCATCTTTCTTTTCCAAACACTTAAACATCAATCAACAATTGATCCTAAAACACTTGAGTAATCTATGATACTTAGCTAAACTGGGTGTATCATTATTATTATTAACCATGAAAGCTAGACAGAAAAAAGGAAGTTTGTATGATCTCCTAAATAAGTAAGCTTGTGTACGGGAATATGCCCAACAGCAGTATACACATAAATAATTTGAACATTAAACATGATATATATAAAAAATGATGTTTAATATAAACGGTACGTCTGAAGTATTAGAAAAATATAATCAAATAACAGTATTGATCATTCTTGAATTTAAAAGAAAACAAATTAATAATTATTAACATCAAAAAAATATCATAACTCACTCAAACAAATTCACACATACTTTCAGTCCAAGCCAGGGTGGCTTTCCCTGATCCTCCGGACCAAAAACTTAAAACATGCCACTCGCGTGCTCCAGACAACGTAGTTCCAACCAAATGTTCCGATCGAATGATAATGTTCTGAATGTGCGTATCGTATTTGAGCGTTCCGAGGTAGAAGGGGAGATGCGCAGTACAAACAGCGCCATAGGAGAAATAGAAAGGAGAATGGGGGTAGATGCATAGAGAAGGGATATTGGCATAGTTCACGAATCTTTCAGTTCAAGGAGGATAACGGCACTGATATTATGAACCGAAAATCGCACTTTCGGTTCAGGAGCATACATATAAATGGGCCTAAAGTCTAGATTCTTTTTGCCAGAGTTAATTTTTCTGGCTTTCCTATTGTTATAATGTTATATTCAATTTCAACAGCATTTTATTGTTCATAGTTAAATATGGGAAATATATTATGAGGTTCTTAATTTATAATGTAATTAGTTATTTTTACATCTTACCTCATATTTCATGTATCTTTAAACACAGGAACTAGTTTCAAAGAGAACCTTCTCTCCCATTTTCAACCGACAACAAGATGGCAACGTTATTGATGGAGATTCCAACAAAAAGCCAGTAGTCATAATGTCGGTTGAAAATGAGAGAGATGGTTCTCTTGAAAACTAGTTTTCATGTTTAAAGAAACATGAAATATGAGGTAAGATATAAAAATGATTCATTAATTTACGTATAAGCATTTTATTGGTCCATTCTACAATCATTTCCGAGCCAGCATCTGATTTCAGATTTCGGAAAAAAAGATCATATTACATTCAGAAAAATACAGTATGACTTAAAATCTGGAAAATATACTGTGAAGATAAGAGATCCTAGCTCCCTAGGAAGGGTGACATGTAAAAATAATATAAAAGAATGAATATTTATAGAATCCATAGATTTTGAAGTTTCTAAGCTGGTTGGTGACTGTCCTGTTGACATTTAAGCCAAGTTTTACTCCCAACATTCTTTGGGATTGAGAAGGGATGAAAAATAAGATGTCCAAAATACCAAGATTGTCAAATCCATAGTTTCACAGTTGATAGCTAATTGGAGAAAGAAAATTGGGGTAAATAAATATTCAAGCAATGCTGGATAATCAGCTGTAGTTGATAAACCATCTATACCCAATATTACATTTCTCTTCTCTTCCTCCATTTATTAATGACACTTTATGTTTATGAGAGTGTAAAACAAATATTCTATTTGTTTAAAATACAATTTTTTTCAGGTATGAAACATGTATGGATAAATTAAAATTATTAACATCAAGTAAAAAAACTATTGATCAAGAAACCCAAATTAACAATGAAACCGGTATTGGCATAGGAAATTTAAAACATGAAGTACGAGAAATTATCCAAAATATTGAAGAAGCAAAAGAAAAAGATTATGCCATATGGCATTCTAAAATACAGGTATGTTTATGTGTTTTTGTATATATATATTGACGTTAAAAGAGAATAGTATATGAATAAGAGAAATTAGCATTTGCGTAGGATACCTGAATAGAGCAGTTGGTAGCATGCTAATGTATAATGTTAGAGGTCTCAAATTCAAATCCCAATTCAGGTGTCAATTTTTCTTTTCAAAATAATAATTATATATATTTATTTATATTTATATAGTCGCTGGGCAATGGAAATCTCGTAAATTCATTTCCACAAATTTTGCAGGAGAAATAAAGATATTACAGAAATTACTCAAGAATTGAAGAAACAAAATTTATTTTTTTTTAGAAAGAAAAATTACATTTGAACCCGGTTCTCTGACTCCGTACGTCCATTCTGATAGGAACGTCAAATTTCTTTCCACTTATACAATTAATTCTCATTTCATCTGAAGCCATGGCTATCAGAGATCCGGAGTTCAAACTCCCGGTTCAAACATAATTTTCCTTTCTAAAATATAACTATATCCAATTCTGGAAAATATTAATTTAAAATATAACATCAAAATTTCTTACAAGAAATTTCATTGTAGAAAGGAGTTATTTTATAGTAGATTACGCTCCAATTTGTTTTACACTGGGCACAATTTAGTGCACTTACATATGTTGTTTCAAATTTGTGGAGTTATGAAGTTTTCACTATCTAGCGATGATGCATACATATTTTTATTTAAATCCAGAAAGTACAAATTGACTGAATTATTATTCTCATTTCTATAAATATTGTTGCAGGAAGATGTTGTAAATGCTGTTCAGCTGTTGAATGCTGAATACTCTAGAATTGAATCTTCTTTGTTGAAACATAATGACAAATTAGAGATTATAACTGAGAAACTATTAGAAAATTCAAGTATTCACCTGCTAAACAGTTGGTATTCAGTGACACTGGGACTGCAGCTAGGGCTCTCAAACTTGTAGAAGAGCTGACACAATTAAATGTCGATCTTAAAGTTCAATATCAGCAACTTAAAGTTCAGTTAGAGCACAGACACGAGGAGCTCAGAAAGAAATCTGAATTGATGAAACCTTCTTCTGAATTAGGTTCAGGCGAAGCTTCAAAATTAGAAGAGAACCTTCTGAAAGAAAATATGCTGTTAAGAGATCAGTTGACACAGATTCTAAATCATAGTCCAGAGGAATCTAGAGAATTATGGAAACAGCTTAAAGCTGAAAATACCAAACTGCAAGAACAGTTAAACTTGCTTGTTGAACACATTAAAGAATTAGAGAAAGTTGGAGAAAAAGAAAGTTTAACATCTACCCCAAAAGGTATTGATGAACGTATAGAGTCTTTATGTAAGGAGACAATATCAAAGAGTAAGATTACATGTACTGATGATTTAATTGTAGCCACGTCACCAGAACACGAAAATAATTCAGAAAACAAAGAGGAAGAAATTGAAGATGATGATGATGAAGCTGAGTTTGGACAGTCACCTGATATTCTCGAAGAACTTGATGACATGGAGAAACAAGAACAAAGTCCCTATTATGCTCGAGAATTATTTGATGAACTTAAGAATGAAAATATGCAGTTACAAAAACAATTAGATTTATTGGTAGAACAAATAAAAGAGAAGGAAGACTTCGTAGATAAGGAAACAATAACAGACAAAGACTTGATGACAGAGGAACTGTATTTACAAAATATTGAATTAAAAAATAAACTAGCAGCTCTTGAAAATTGTAAAAGTGACAAAGAGCTATGTGAACAACAAACACTAACTGAACCTTTAATTTGGGAGCCACCAGAAGAATATCATGAAATCTTAAATAAAATAAAGAGTGAAAATGAGAAATTAAAGGATCGGTTACGGTTGTTAGAAGAACATGTGAATAACAAAGCAAGTTTGCAGAATAAAATTGTAATGACTGATGATGATATCTGGGAAGAAGCAGCAAAATACAAAGAAGAAAATGCTAGATTAAAGAAACATATAAGCATTCTTCAAAATAAATTAGACAGCAGAAACTGGAAGACATGGGTGAAGGTGAATTTGATCCTTTGTTTGAAGAAGATGAAGAGGAAGATGAAGAAAGAGAATACATTGTTGAAAATGTTTTACAACTCAGAGACAACCAAAAAGATGTATCTAGTACAAGCAAAAGAGAGAAATCAGATTACAGAAGCAGATTTACACAGTTTCAACTTGAATATGCCCAAGAACAACTTGAGAAAATGGAAGAACAGAGAAGTGCTGTTCTTCATGAAAACAAAAGATTACAAGAGTGTTTAAATGAGCAAGCTAAAGTCAGGGATAAGGAAACAGTTGAAAATTTGATTTTAGATAAAGCGGAGTTAGAAGCACAACTAAATGCTCTTAGACATGAGTTAACCAAGTTGCAAACGAATGTTGGAAATGAAAACATAACATACAAACTATGACAGAACCAGATATGGAACTTGTACACATCTCAATGGAAATGCTTCGCTTCAGTCTCAATTAAAGCAATTATCTAGAAAATATGAAACAAAACAGGGTGAATTAGAAAAATCTGTATTACTATTGCGAGAATCGAGAGAAGCTTCTAGTCTTTTATTACAAGAAACAAGAAATGTAAGTGTACATGAAAATTCTGTTTTGAAAAAGGAGTTGGAAGATGTTCGACAACAACTAAGGAACCAGGAACAGGAAATAGCTAGAACTAGAAATGATACTTCTAGAGAAAATCAACCTCCAAAGGTAGCGGAACTTTGTAATCTGTTAGATCATTTAAGAAAAGAAAACACTGAATTACAGTTACAATTAAAAAAAATGTTATCTGAAAAAGAGGAGAAAGATGAAGTTGATTTGAATTGTGAAGGACTTCATTTAAATGGGACCGCTTCAAAAGATTGTAATTTAAGTGAAAAAACAGTTGTGAACAAGAATATAGATTCTATATCACTTCTTCTAACAGTTGGTTCTCATATAAAATCAAATGAAAATGTTGATGTTGCAAGGAATTCTCAAAGTTACTGTACACCAACTATCAGGTTCAAGAACAGTGCCCAGCAGTTGTTATAAATGATAACAGACATGAAAATGGAATAATTCAACATCAGCAATATAAGTTCCCAGAATGTAGAAATCAAATTCCAACAAATAGCAAAAGAAGGGACAAAGATTTACTTAGCGTAGGATTTTCAAAATCACAACATAGAAAATATTCTGCTCCAGATATTGGAAGCAAAGATGAGGAATTAGAAAGTATGTCAATGCAGGTATCTGGTGTCCATACGTCTACAACAAGTTTGAAAAATCAGATGTCATACATGGATAGTCACAGCTCAAGTTCAGACTTGTATCCCGATTTGAAACAACAGAGGCCATCAATGCATGGTCTGTCATTAGATAATGGAAATAGTGACCTGGGTCAAGAACCTCCAAATAGATTAAGTTTTCGTCCAAACAGAGATGCTGCAACAAATACAATCCCATCTGCACAAAGTCTTGAATTACAGAGAGAACTACAGTTAGAAAAAGAAAGATGCAGAAAGTATCAGCAAAACGTCAAGAAATTAAAGTCTGATGTGCAAATATTGAAGAACAAACTAAGTGAAAATAGAAAACCAGGAAAAACAGATTCAAATTTGGCAGTAAAACAGAATAATACCAATAATAATAATACATTGATACCAGCTTTACAAAGTCCTTCACATTTTGATCACAATATGGCTGAATTTCAAAGACAGGTAAGAAAAATTTTAACAAATACATAATTGATAAGAAGTGGCACTATGAGATAATATTATCAAGAGAGTAAATCAGAAATATGTACCTCACTTCTTATTAAATGTTCTTACCTGGACATGTTTCGAAAATCATTGTCCAGGTGAGAATATTTAACATGGAAGTGAGATGTATATTTGTTGACCCTAGTGGTCCAGTGGTTATGTTCCTTGCTTCTAGTCCCGAGGGTTATGAGTTCAAACCCACCTGGGTCCATTAAATTTATGATTGAAAAATCCAAGGAACAAGTTTTCCGGGAGGGAGTTTAAGGCATGGGTCTGGAGTCCGAAGATTTCAGGCTTATAAAAGAATCTCAAGCTGAAAATTTTCAGACTTATAAAAGAATCTCAAGCTGAAAAAGAGGTCTGTGACCAAAATTTAACTGACTCTCCACCATCCAATTAATATCTCTGTTGCCTACTAGATGTCTCATTAAGGTTACATGCTAACCACATCATTCATGACATCTATAGGGAAATAAGCATAACTAAATCAAAAATTCCAAAGGGATGGTTAAGGCTAGTCTTGAAGGGCAGTGAAGCCAAAAAGGAAGGAAGTAAGGAGGTTTGTATTCAAAGATATTGAATAATTTATTTATATCTCATCTTACATTTTGCTCTCTCATCTGGGACATGTTTTGAAGGTCATTTCCTTCATTCTCAGTCAAATACTGATTTTATTTTAAAAAATACAGTAGGAAATATCATTAAGAGGTTTTTAATAATTAAGATATTTGGTCTGTTTATTCTTACTTCTTATAGTTCTTGTTGAACATATGTTTCAAGGATTCTGAGCCCTATCATCAGCTATTACAGACTGATTTTTCTCAAATTGTCGGCCCGGATGCTTGACTCCTGCTCCCTCTGCCTGTGGTCCAATGAACTTGCTAATGAGGTTCCTTTCTCCAGGAATTTAAAAATTCATAATTCTTTCCTTGTCCTTCTGTATGTAGATTTTTCTCCATATGGCGAGTTCATTTTTGTTTTCTGATTGTTTTAATAATTTTGGTTTACTTCTATTTTGTGTTTTTTCTGACCAAATGTGAGCAGTCACTGCAGATTTTTCTACTTCACCCCCTTTTTTTATATTTCTTATGTAAAAAATAATAAATTTAACAATTAGAACTAAAGAACTCATAAGAAATGTAAAAAAGGGGAAGTAGAAAAATCTGCAGTGGCTGCTCATGTTTGATCAGAAAAACACAAAATAGATGTAAACACAAAATTATTAAGAGAGTTCGGAAACAAAAATTAACTCATCATATGGGAAAAAATCTACATACAGAAGAACAAGGAAAGAATTATGAATTTTTTAATTCCTGGAGAAAGGAACCCCATTATCAAAAGTTCATTGGACCAACGGCAGAGGAGCAGGATTCAAGCATCAGGGCCGACAACTTGAGAAAAGTCAGTCTGTAATCACTGATGATGGGGCTCAGAAGCCTAAATACATATGTTCAACAAAAACAACCATAAGAGGTAAGAATAAACAGACCAAATATCTTAATTATTAATTACTGACTGTTGAGATGGCAGTTGAAAGCTGTATGTTCCTCAAGTGTTGAACAGATGAAACTCATTATTAAATCCTTTTCCTTGGGAACATCAAAATTCATATCTACTTTTAATGGATAAGGTCTCCTCATAAACTGTGAGTTTTTTCTTGTATAAATGTAGTTGTAACCTATTTTTATAATTTAATAACAGTATTTCTTACAGATAGCTGAGCTTGAGCAGAAAGTTAGAGAGGAAAATTCCATGAGATATTCTCTTGAAGTTCAAGTAAATAAAATGAGATATGAACTTCAGGTAATTATGATTCTTTTATCAGAATGTCAATTTGAAACAACAAATTAATAGTCTGTAATAACTAATCAGGGCCAATTCCAAAAAAAAAAAAAAAACAATTTCCAACATTATATAGTGTTTAAAATTGTTTTACATGCCATTAAAGGATTTTATTATTAAAGGGTATGGTGTGTGTAGATTTTAATTATGAATTTATGTTAAATATAGTAAAATATGTCTTCTGGTCTTTGGATCACAAATGTACAGTTCTCTCAGAAAAATATTCATTTCCTTGAACAACTCTACTGTCCCATGTGGACCTTCGCCTCCTCCACTGACATTTACCATTCTTCTTTTTCCTTGCATTTCTTCATGTCATTAAAGACACAATCCCATTACTTGGATTTGTATCTACCTCTCTGTTGATTTACTTGTGGTTGGTTTAGTAAAAAAAAATGTTATGAGCCATTCTTTTCTCCTCCATTCTATTTATATGACCTATCCATTTCAATTCTGCAATATTTATCATAAGTAATGCCACGAGTGATTTCCAAATTATCGATAAATTCACGACTCACGAAGTGAGTCGTGAATTTATCTAGAGAATTTGGAAATCAAGAGTGGCATTTGTTAGGACTATTTAACGAATAAAATTAAGCTGTTTACTCACAAATCATTATTTAACTGTAGTTATTTCAAAATATTTATATATTTAATGCAAACGGCGATGTTTGAAAACAATGAGAAACGATAGGTACGCTTCTACTGCTTCTTTTGTTTATCACTGCAACCAGATCATACTATTTATTGCCAAAGGAACGCAATATTGTAAGAATGCTCTCTAGTGGAGAAAAAATGAAACATCAATCTGTATATTAATTCATTTCTGATGTCGTATGATGTAAATATTACAATTATATTTTTCTGGATTATTACCTGGGAAAAAATACATTTAAGAAAGTCAAACAGTGGTTTCTTTTTTTGGTGGTATAATAAATTGCTACAAATGTTGACATGTATGCACTATATATACAATCTGGTAGCCGTATTTCTTATAGGCTCAGTCACTGCAAAATAACGGTCAGACCTGTTCAGAATATTAAAAAGGAGGAGCTTTGTTTAATATATGGTAATTATAACACTGATAAATATTTCGTGAAACACGACTCTGATTGGTTGTAAAACAGAAATCATTGAAATGTGATTGGTCATTGACTCCCATTTGGGGCATGAGTTAAATAGTCCACAATAATATATCCAAATCCTTATAAATCTGTCTTAATTTTGTCTTCACCACTCATAAATTTTTACTCTTCCCAATATTTTTATTAGAATTCCCCTTCAAAAAAGCCAGTCTTTCATTTATTCATGTCATTAAACACATGATCCAATTTTTTAGACTATCCGAGACTTGCCCAACATAAGAAAAAAATATTATTGTGCAGAAATTTATTAGTGTATTATTTTAAATTGATGATGAGTATTGTACATAGGGGATGTGAAATGGAATAACTTCTTCCTTTAGTATTTTTCAATTAACCTCCTTTTGTAATATTATAAAAAGTGTATTTAATTCTCTCACTTTTTATTGAATTTGTACTAAAACTGGTCATGGAATAAAAAAATTATCATAAGTAATGCCACGAGTGATTTCCAATTATCGATAAATTCACGACTCAAGAAGTGAGGAGTGAATTTATCTAGAGAATTTGGAAATCAAGAGTGGCATTTGTTAGGACTATTTAACGAATAAAATTAAGCTGTTTACTACTCACAAATCATTATTTAACTATAGTTATTTTAAAATATTTATATATTTAATGTAAACGGCGATGTTTGAAAACAAATGAGAAGCGATAGGTACGCTTCATCTGCTTCTTTTGTTTCTCACTGCAACCAGATCATACTATTTATTGCCAAAGGAACGCAATATTGTAAGGAGGAGCTTTCTTTAATATGGTAATTATAACACTGATAAATATTTGGTGAAACACGACTCTGATTGGTTGTAAAACAGAAATCATTGAAACGTGATTGGTCATTGACTCCCATTTGGGGCATGAGTTAAATAGTCAAAGGAAAAAAATTGTTCCATTTCACATTACCTGTGTACCATGTAAAAATGCTCACTATCATTATGGAGTAATACACCAATAAATTTCTGTAATTTCTTTTTTCTCAAAACCATGAATTTGTGACCAAAATATATAAGATATTGTATTTACTAGAAGGAATTTATACTTACTGCATTTTACAGACTATAAGACGCACTTTTTTCTTCGAAAAATTGCTTCCAAAATTCAGGTGCATCTTATACTCGAAATTAATATAAAAATGTCCAGTGTTTGCCGGACTGGTCGAAGGTGATAAGCCAGACGAAAAAAGTACCTTGGGCGAAAGAGTGACGATCTTTCACCGTAAAAATACAACCGTCAAGAAATGCGGACATGGGTTCATCTGGGGTAAAATTTTCTGGAGGTCAAATAGTCCCCCATTCGGTTCTCCGGGCAGGGACTACTTCAGGGAACCCATGCCAAAGGCTCAAACACAGGGACATGTTCCTAGGAACATGGAATGTTAGGACTTTATACAATAGCAGGGCACTAGAGATATTAACGCGGGAATTAGATAAATCGGCCTTGGATATAGTCGCTTTACAGGAAATTAGATGGCCAGGAGTAGGTAGTCAGGAATCAGGAAGCTTTGCATTATACTATGGGGGTGCAGAAAGACCTGCATTTGGAACGGGTTTTTTAGTCAGAAGGAGGATCCTATCCGCTATCCGAGATATTAAGTTTGTTAGTGATAGGATATCATACATAATTCTAAAGGGTAAACGACATGATTTTATAATTGTAAATGTACATGTCCCCACAGAAGATAAAGATGACAAGATCAAGGATGAGTTCTATGAAGAATTAGAATGCTTTTTTGATAGCCTTTCACGATATCATATGAAAATTGTCTTAGGAGATTTTAATGCAAAAGTGGGGCGGGAAGATATATCAAATAGGCAAATTCAGTCTTCATGAAGAGAGTAACGACAACGGGGTTAGATTAGTCACATTTGCCACATCAAAGAATCTCATTGTTAAGAGCACATTTCAGCATAAGGATATTCATAAATACACCTGGACGTCCCCAGATGGAGAAACTCGGAACCAGATAGATCATGTATTAGTGGATAAACGCTGGCACAGTAGCATCATTGATGTTAGATCAGTTAGAGGGACAGACTGCAATTCTGATCATCATCTGATCAGACTGAAAATCAGACAACGGCTATCGCTTATGAGAGGAACAAATGCTAAAGATGATTCTGTAAAATATGAATTAAAAACTTGAAAAATGATGAAATGCAGCAATAATACCAAATCAAAATTGCTAATAGATTTGAATTACTGGAATCTTCAGATGACAATGTGGCAAACGAAGAAGAAACTGATATAAATAAAGAATGGGAGGCTATAAGAGATACTATTAAATTGTCAGCATCAGAAAGCATTGGTTGTTTAAAAAGAGGCAAAACAAGAAATGGTTTGATGAGGAATGTGCCGACATTGTAGAAAAGAAAGCTAGCAAAAATGAAATGGTTACACGAGCCAAATGAGGTAAATTTAGAGCAATTGGGTAGTGTTAGACAGGAAACCACCAAGTTACTAAAGAGTAAAAAGAGGGAATATTTGAGAGAGAAGATTAATGATCTTGAAATGAATGCAGAAAATAGGAACATTAGAGAATTATATCAGGGAATTAGTATAGAAAAGAAAGGGTTTCAGGCTAGAACAAACATAATTCGGAATGAAAATGGGGATATGATTGCAGATTCCAGGAGTATATTAAATAGATGGAAAAGTTACTTTAATCAGCTACTAAATGTACATATAGAACAGGACATTGAGGAGGATAAGTTACAGACAGCAGAAATGCTAGTCGCAGAGCCAAGTGCATTAGAGGTTGAAATGGTGATTGAAAAATTGAAGATGTATAAAGCATCAGGTTCAGATGAGATCCCAGCAGAACTGATAAAATCAGGGGGAGAATAATTGATGGACAAGATACGCTGGTTGCTTAGTATGATTTGGGAAAAAGAAGCTCTTCCAGATGAATGGAAGGAATCAATTATCGTACCAATTTATAAGAAAGGAGATAAAACTGATTGCAACAACTACAGGGGCATCTCATTACTTTCAACTTCGTACAAAATTCTAACAAATATATTAGTAAGCAGACTTACTCCCTATATTGATGACATTCTAGAGATCATCAATGTGCATTTAGAAGAAACAGGTCTACAACAATGTTTTTATTATTAATTTCATACATCTCAATGATGGATAAATCATATTTAAAGAGAAAAATCCCGGTCTGAGCGTATAATTTTTCTCTTTAAATATGAGGTCTACAACAGATCAGATTTTTAGTATAAGACAGATTTTAGAAAAGAAATGGGAATATAATGGTACTGTACATCAACTATATGTAGACTTTAAAAAGGCATATGATTCAATTAAGAGGGAGAAGTTATATAGTATCCTGCTGGAGTTCGGAATTCCTAAAAGTTAGTTAGACTTATACGAATGTGTCTAAATGGCTCAAAGAGTAGGGTGCGTGTAGGCAAACAGTTTTCAGACACTTTTGAAATCCAGAATGGGTTGAAGCAAGGAGATGCACTATCTCCTCTACTATTTAATTTTGTACTAGAGCATGCCATTAAATCTTTAGAGAATGAGGAAGGCTTACAACTGAATGGTATTAATAAGCTGTTAGTTTATGCTGATGATGTAGTACTACTGGCCGATAACGAGGAGATACTAAAGGCCAACACGCACACACTATTGAGTAACACTAAGAAATTAGGACTGGAAGTAAATATCAGTAAAACTAAATATATGGTCACACGTAGAAATTCAGTATATAATGGAAATGGACAGCTAATGACAAATGAGGGAAATTTTGAGGAAGTGGCTGAATTCAAATACCTAGGAACAATAATCACAAATAGGAATGATATGCACAAAGAAATTAACATAGGCTCAATTCTGGAAATGCATGCTATTATGCATTGCAGAGACTTTTGATGTCCCAATTCCTTTCAAAAAACGTTAAGCTGAAAATATATAAAACTATTATTCTACCAGTTATATTATATGGGTGCGAAACATGGACTCTTACTTTAAGGGAGGAAAGGAGATTACGAGTATTTGAGAATAAAGTTCTTAGGAAATTTTTGGACCAAAGAGAGATGAACAGACAGGTGAATGGAGAAGACTACATAACAATGAACTACATGGTCTTTATAGGAAGCCAGATATAATAACAGTTAAGTCTCGTAGACTGCGATGGGCAGGACATGTTGCGCATATGGGGAATGAAAGACGTGTATGGAAACTTCTTGTAGGAAAGCCAGAAGGAAAACGCCCAGTTGGTAGACCAAGAATGAGGTGGGAGAACAACATAAACTATGATTTGAGGGAAGTAGATTATACAGGGAATGATTGGAAAGCATTAGCTCAGGATAGGGATGTATGGAGAGCTTATGTCTGCGCGGCCATAAACCTACGGGTTCGATAGTGCCAGTGAGTAAGTAAGTAAGTTTGATGTAAAATTCCCACCAGTCTTAAAAAATTGTCATATATTCGATACCATGGGAATTATCTCTATCTGGCAACATGGGATTCAATTAGCAGCAGCAGTGCACCGATGCAACAAGCATGAGTTGCGGGGATTCACAAGCTTGCTAACACTGTCTCCCTCCTGCCCCGCCATCATAAACCCAGAACACTGTCTAGCCTATGATGTGTCATTTTACGATGCCAGTGAACTTGAACAAATGGATGATGGTGAAATTAAATGTTTCTTACTTCTCCTCATATAAATCTTCTAAGTAGATTGCGATTTCGAGACCATAACGGTCTCATCTTCAGTACTTCTTTGGCGACTGATGTTATGTCGATCGGAAGAAACTCTTCTTCCCTCTATTGGTGGACTGATGAACCTATGGATCAGGTCAAAATTTGCAGGAAGTTCATAAGTTTTCCTTTGTTTTTCTGAATGTGGATCTTTTCCCAAACCGTGAGTTCCTTTTGTTTGTCTATTTGTTTAATTAGACTGGCTTTTGATTCAATTAAATGTTTTTCGGACCAAGCATGAGCAGCTACTGCTGACTTTTCCACTTCTCCATTTTTTATGTTTCTAAGATGTTCTTTCATCACCCTTGTTTTCAAATTTCTTTTCTTTGTTTTTTCCAATATAAATTTTGTCACAATCCCTGCATTTGATCTGACAATTCCTGATTTGTTTTCATTTTCAACTCTTTCATTTCTATTGGTTTTAATTGTCCTATTAAGGCTGTATTCATTCTTTGGTGCTAATCTTATATTAAACTTTTTGAACATTTTTTTGAAATTTATGGTGTTTCAATGGATGGTAAGTGAATTTCTTGAATTTTATTTTTTTCTGTTTCTTTTATAAGTGTGCTTTCATTAATTAATTTTTGTCTTTTATATTTATTTATTTTCTTGTGTACCATATTTTCTTCATAACCGTTATCTATTGCAACATTAATTATGTGTTCTTTTTCTTTTCATAGTTTTCTTTGCTCATAGGTGTATTTACCAAAGCAAAGAAAACAGGTTGAAATATATACAATTGCATGAAGTTTCTGGTAGCATGGTTCATGTTTTAAAAATAATGTCCATGAAATGTCTACCCTTTTCCCTAAATCAGGATTTGAACCTAAGATCTCCAGTTTTACTTACTGATGCACTAATCACTTGTGCTCTCCAGGCAAAAATTTGTGTCTGAATTGAGATGTCTGGGTAGCACAAATGATTAGTGTATCAGAATGTAAAACTGGAGATCTTGGGTTTAAATCCTGGTTCAGGCAAAAAATGTTCACTTCAGTTTAAAAAAATAATAATATAAACATGTAAGTTAAATTAAAATGTTTCATACTTCTCTTCATATCCAGTCTTCTAAGTAGATTGTGATTTCAAAATCTTGGCGGCCTCATATTCATGACTGATGTTATGTCGATCGGAAGAACCACTTCTTCTTCCCTCTGTTGGTGGACTGATAACCTCTGGATGCAATCCACCAACAGAGGAAAGAAGAAGTATATCTTCCGATCGACATAACATCAGTCGACTAGAGAGTATTTAGGATGAGGCTGCCAAGGCTTTGAAATTGCAATCTACTTAGAAGACTGGATATGAGGAGAGGTATGAAACATTTTAATTTATCTTAAAATAAACCTCATAGTGATTATTCCTATAAAAGTGCAATATAAACATTTATTTAGGTCAAATTTTGTATCATTCACATCATATTCTTCTTCTTTTTTATTTTTTAAAGTAGTTTAAAAAAGAAGAAAAATATGAGGTAAGTGATAAAAAATGTACCTAAATAAATGTACCTCATAGTGTGAATTTCTAAAAAAGGAATATTATTATATTGATTTAACTTTCACAGGGAAAGAACACTATGAGGTTTAATTTAATAATTAAATTAATGTTTTTATTACCTCACCTCATATCCTTTTTCTTCTATACTGCAGTTTCGGAGCTTATCTCCATCGTCAGTAGCCTCTGGTCGACCGGTGTTATGTCGTTTCTTGGCTGTTTCCTTCTTACTTCTATCGGTGGACCGATGAACCTCTGGATCAGGTCAAAATTTGCGGGAGTTTCAAAATTCATGAGTTTGTCTTTTTTGTTTTTTTGGATATGGATTTTTTCCCAGACTGAGAGTTCCTTTAGTTTATCTGTTTGTTTGATTAGGCTAGCTTCTGTATCAATTAAATGTTTTTCAGACCAAGCATGGGCTGCTACTGCTGACTGTCCCTTCACCCTTTTTTACATTTCTAAGGTGTTCTTTCAATCTAGTTTTTAAATTCTTTTTGTTTTTCCTATATAGATTTTGTCGCAATCTTGACATTTGATCTGATATATTCCTGATTTATAGTCTTCTCCAATTTTTTTCATTTTTGTTGGTTTTAATTATCTTGTTTAGGCTGTATTCATTCTTTGGGGCCAATCGAATGTTAAACTTATTGAAAATTTTCTGGTGTTTTACAGGATGGTAAGTGAATTTTTTTAATCTTATGTTCTCTTCTGTTTGTTTTTAAGTGTGCTTTCATTAATTAGTTTTTGCCTTTTAAACTTATTTATTTTCTTGTGTACCATGTTCTCTTCATAACCATTTTCTATTGCTACTTTAATTATGTATTCTTTTTCTTTTTCATATTTTCCACGGTTCAGGGGTACATTCACCAATCTGTGTGTTAGGCTATTGAACACAGCTTCTTTGTGAGCGAAATGGTTGAATCCTGATGCCTTAATGTAGTTATCTTTATGTGTGTTCTTTCTGTATATTCCAAATTCTATTTTTTTTTTTTCGTTTCTAGTTAGGGTTAGATCCAAAAATGAGATTTGTCTGTCAGTTTCAGTTTCCATTGTGAATTTTACAGTTTTGCTCTGAAGGTTCAGGAGTTTTAAGGCATCTTCTATTTGTTTATGGTTTATAATGGCTATTATATCGTCAACGTATCTGCGCCAAAATTTGAAAGTTAATGGGTGTCCCCTTGTGATTTTCTGTTCAAAACTACCCATGAATAAATTGGCCAGAAAGGGAGATAGGGGGTTCCCCATGGAAAGTCCAAATTTTGTTTGTAGTATTTCCCATTGTATGTAAAGAACATTTGTTCGATGCATAATTTTGTCAAAATGATGTATTCTTCTATCTTTTCCTTTTCCAAATTATTGTCGTTAACCATTTTTCCAGAATATCAATGGTGGTTTCTCTTGGGACACTGGGAAACAATGAAACTACATCAAAAGAAACTAACCTGTCAGTTGGATCTAATTCTGTGTGCTTGAAATCCTCTATCAATTCCAATGAATTGTCGATTGAAAGGTTCTCAACCCTCCCATATTCTTGTATTCGCTACATAACCATCTAGCTATTTGGTATGTAGGGGACCCTATACAGTTGATAATGGGTCTCATTTTGTTTCCTGCCTTATGTGTTTTCGGGAGGCCGTGCATATTGGGGTTTTTAGGGTTGGGAACCCTTTCTGGCCAATTTATTCATGGGTAGTTTTGAACAGAAAATCACAAGGGGACACCCATTAACTTTCAAATTTTGGCGCAGATACGTTGACGATATAATAGCCATTATAAACCATAAACAAATAGAAGATGCCTTAAAACTCCTGAACCTTCAGAGCAAAACTGTAAAATTCACAATGGAAACTGAAACTGACAGACAAATCTCATTTTTGGATCTAACCCTAACTAGAAACGAAAAAACAAAATAGAATTTGGAATGTACAGAAAGAACACACATAAAGATAACTACATTAAGGCATCAGGATTCAACCATTTCGCTCACAAAGAAGCTGTATTCAATAGCCTAACACACAGATTGGTGAATGTACCCCTGAACCGTGGAAAATATGAAAAAGAAAAAGAATACATAATTAAAGTAGCAATAGAAAATGGTTATGAAGAGAACATGGTACACAAGAAAATAAATAAGTTTAAAAGGCAAAAACTAATTAATGAAAGCACACTTAAAAAAACAAACAGAAGAGAACATAAGATTAAAAAAATTCACTTACCATCCTGTAAAACACCACAAGTTCCAGAAAATTTTCAATAAGTTTAACATTCGATTGGCCCCAAAGAATGAATACAGCCTAAACAAGATAATTAAAACCAACAAAAATGAAAAAATTGGAGAAGACTATAAATCAGGAATATATCAGATCAAATGTCAAGATTGCGACAAAATCTATATAGGAAAAACAAAAAGAAATTTAAAAACTAGATTGAAAGAACACCTTAGAAATGTAAAAAATGGTGAAGTGGACAAGTCAGCAGTAGCAGCCCATGCTTGGTCTGAAAAACATTTAATTGATACAGAAGCTAGCCTAATCAAACAAACAGATAAACTAAAGGAACTCTCAGTCTGGGAAAAATCCATATCCAAAAAAACAAAAAAGACAAACTCATGAATTTTGAAACTCCCGCAAATTTTGACCTGATCCAGAGGTTCATCGGTCACCGATAGAAGTAAGAAGGAAACCGCCAAGAAACGACATAACACCGGTCGACCAGAGGCTACTGACGATGGAGATAAGCTCCGAAACTGCAGTATAGAAGAAAAGGATATGAAGTGAGGTATAAAAACATTAATTTAATTATTTTATTATATTGACTTAGGCTTTCACGGCCCGGAGTTATTATGATGATCTTATTGAAGATTTCCGGGCTGTTGGCCGTGGTCTTGAGGCTTGTAGTTCCCCAATGTTTCGCCAGAGACTGCATCTGGCATCCTGAAGACCATGGCCAACAAGCCCAGAAATCTTCTACAAGATCATCATAAAATAATATTAACATGTTTTAGTACATTTGGTTATGATAGGTGTATTTTTTTTTTTTCTGTTTCTTATTTGGAAGTTTAACACTTTTTTTTTTCCTTTTTTTTTGAGTTGTTATGGATATTTTTCTACTATTATTTTCATCATAATAAAAATTAATTAATGGAAAGAGGAAAAATATACAAATCTCAATGTATAAATAAACATTCATGATGCTCTGAAAGATAAAAGTTCTGTTGCTACTTATGTGGATTCATGCACAATAGTATGATTTAAATATGCTCTAATCACTTCAGTAGAAGTAGAACAATCTTTTTCCATTATAAAAAACATTCTGTCTGATAGGTGGGTGAGTGTGATAGTTGAGAACTTGAAAAAAAAAATCTTGTTGTAGCACATAACCAAAATAAATTAAGAGTAAATGCTATAATGTGAAGCAGTTGTGTATTAAATTTTCTGCATAAATACCATTGATTGTTAATTTTTGTATTTTTAAATACCTATTTTCACTATTTTAGTGCCAATTTTCATATTTTTTAAGTGGCTATTTTCACTGTTTTACTGCCTATATCCTGAATTTCAACTGCCTATTTTTAGACAGAATTCTGTGTGTTCATAAAGTCCCAGTACATTTTTGAGGTAATGTAGTCCAAATAAAACAAAAATTATAATTATAATTTAGTATAAAGTCAGTGTTCCACATGACCTCTATCAATCTAAAACATGCTCTCCTAGAGAACATTTACCAACATGTGCTCTGTAATAATTTCACTCACTTGGCATATGCATTCTTTCAAAACCTTGCAGATTAGTTCTGTATTTCTGTGGCTTGATGAACCTTCTTCTTCTTTGGGCACTACAGCTCTGTGTGAGCCTTGGCCTCCTCCACTAGGTGTCTCCAAACATATCTATTCTCTGCCAAAAGAATACCAGATGGCAGTTTGGATAATTACTGGCAAAAGAAAAAAATTGACAGTCATGAAAACAGCTGATGATGGTGAAGATTGTTCGCCGATACTGCGGTGCTGTGTTTAAAAAACATAGAAGTATGAGATAAGAAGAATTCCTTTGATTCTTATCTGCCATAGTTCCATCCTTGGATCCTCATAGCCACAAGATCCTCCCCACACCATCCATTGATCTAGTTCTAGGACATCCCTTTCTTCTTCTCGAGTAAAGTCTTCCCTTCCACATTTTTTTTGGGATGCAATTATCATCCATTCTAGCTTGAAGAACCCCCAAACGAAAAAGTCCAGAGGTATGAGCATATGATATGCAAGTGCTCCACAAACAGAAGCCAAAGATTGTGTAGCACGACAAAGCTGCAGATCAAGATAAATTAATGGATCACATCATCTTCACTGACGAAGCTATGTTTCATGTTTATGGACATGTTCGGCACAGTTATTGTATATGGGCGATGATCTGCCCAATGAAACCACCGAGTGTTAAAGGAATTAATTGAAAGTGAATGTTTGCCTTAGCCTGACTAAACAAAAAGTTTACAGCCTATACATGTTTGCTGAACAAACAATCATGAGAGACATGTATCTTGATATGTTACAACTTTTCTTACGGCCATAGTTACTGCAAGATGGTATCATGGATACAATGGCATTGCAACAGATGGAGCACAACCACACTTTGCTCTGACTGCATGTGAGTATCTCAATGAGATGTTTCCCAACAGGTGGATTGGAAGGGGATCTCCTCGTATCTGGGCACCGCATTTGCCAGACCTCATACCTCTGAACTTTTTTGCTTGAGGGTTCATCAGCAACAGATGTACAGAACCAAGGTTTCTAATCTGCAAGTGTGAAAAGAACACATATGGCAAGCGAGTGAAATGATTACAGAGGATATATTGGTGAATGTTTTCCGGGCTACATTGCCTCACTGGAAAACATGTTTTGAGATTGATGGAAATCATGTGGAACCTGACTTTAAAGCAGATACTAAATTATAATTTTTGTTTTATTATATTATGTTATTCCATAATTGTACAGGGACTTTATGAGCACATTACATATGCCTGAACTTCCAGACTCTAGTTACGAGCATTAAATTACTTGCCTTTCATTTTTAGGAAAAATTACAATTAGAGAAAGAACTTACAATGCTACAGAATCGTTTGGAAAAAGATTTTGTATCAAGATACGAACTGGAGCAATTAAGAAACAGTTATGAAGTTGCACTTAGTCGGGCAAGATATGAAGCAGAAATGGCAGCTCGTGATGATCTCAATGAAAAGTTGTGCCAAATTAATTCATTCATAGAAAAACAGGTAAATATAGTTATTGATTATGTAAATAAATAAATAAATAGATAAATTCATGGTATGACAGTTCTGAGGAGCCAAGGTAACAGAAGTGATTGCAGTCCTTCAATCTTAGTTTCAGTATTCTTAGCCAAATTTTGTTATTTTTCATATCAATTAACCACTCAGTTCTTAGGCTAAGTAGACCCTGTTCCAGATTCTTTATCATAAGTAATACCACGAGTGATTTCCAATTTATCTAGATAATTTGGAAATCAAGAGTGACATTTGTTAGGACTATTTAATGAATAAAATTAAGCTGTTTACTCACAAATCATTATTTAACTATAGTTATTTTAAAATATTTATATATTTAATGTAAATGACGATGTTTGAAAACAAATGAGAAATGATTGCTTCTTTTGTTCATCACTGCCAAAGGATCGCAATATTGTAAGAATGCACTCTAGTGGAGAAATTTATAACCAACATTATAGGTATTAATTAATTTCTGATGTCCTATGATGTAAATATGTCAATTATATTTTTCTGCAATGTCATTTCCTGGAAAATAATTTGTTTAAGAAAGTGCAAACAGTGGTTTCTTTTTTTTTGTGGTATAATCAATTGCTACAAATGTTTTTATATTATCTCCCACATGTGGTATCTGCTGACATTCATGCACTATATATAAATCTGGTAGCTGTATTTCTTAGGGGATCAGTCACTGCAAAATAATTGTATGACCTATTCAGAATGTTAAAAGAAGGAGCTTTCTTTAATATGATAAACTTCAGTTGATAATATATTTGAAGAGAATAATTTTCGCCTAGATCGAGACTCGAACCCGGGACCCATGGCTTTCCGGGCCAAGTGCTCTACCAACTGAGCTATAGATAGAAGCTATGGTTTCAAGCATTTGACGCGAGGGAATTACAACGTATATAAGAGAAAAATGTGCGTCTAGATTGCAACTCGCCTCAGTAGCTCAGTTGGTAGAGCACTTGGCCCGGAAAGCCAAGGGTCCCGGGTTCGAGTCTCGGTCTAGATGAAAATTATTCTCTCCAAATATAATTTATCCTTCAATGAGAAGTGTTAAATTAATAATAAAATCGTCAATAGAAGCCCTACTGGCTTTATAAAGTAGTGTGAAATTCCCAATAAATATCTTCTTAACTAAGAAGCCGCCATTTTGCAAAGATAGAAGCTATGGTTTCAAGCATTTGGCACGAGGGAATTACAACGTATATAAGAGAAAAATTTGCGTCTAGATCGCAACTCGCCTCGGTAGCTCAGTTGGTAGAGCACTTGGCCCGGAAAGCCAAGGGTCCCGGGTTCGAGTCTCAGTCTAGGTGAAAATTTTTCTCTCCAAATATAATTTATCCTTCAATGAGAAGTGTTAAATTAATAATAAAATCTTCAGTTGATAAATTTGAGGCGAAACACGACTGTGATTGGTTGTAAATAAAAAATCATTAAAATGTGATTGGTTATTGACTCCCATTTAGGGCATGAGTTAAATAGTCATAACTAATTAACTAACTCACTGGCACTATCAAACCTGGAGGTTCTTGGCCATATATTCTGAGCTCATATTTTCCAATAATTCCCTGTATATTCTTCTTCATCCATAAAAGTCTTAGGCCTATAGGCCTGTTACAATCTCACTGATGGATTTTGTATCCAGCGCTTCCTTGTATGGTCCAGAGATCCCCTCTATAATTTACCTCTCTCAAATAATGCTTAATGTTATTCTCCCACCTCATTCTTGACCTGCCTATTGAACAGTTTTCCTCTAGTTTTCCTACCTTTCATTCCTATTCATTGCACATGTTCTGTGCATTGTAAACTACGAGACTTAATTATTCTTATTATATCTAGTTTCTTTAAAGAATTTCCCAGACCCTATATCAAAGAAAATTTCTTGCTATAGCCTAAATGAAACTCAGGGCCCATGGGATTCTAGGCAGACACTAACTGTTCATCTGGTTATGTTGACTTCAAATTTGAATGGATAAAACTATATAACAGTCTTTAAGGAAACCAGATGTAATAAGATTAGTTAAGCCTCTAAACTGCTATAGGACATGTGGCACAAGTGGGGATTGAAAAAAACTCCATGGCGCAACAGGCCTAGAAGACCCTTGGCCTACCGGCTGGCCTCACATGCACAGAAATAGACCATCATCTCGCAAGTATAGGAGTGACATGTCAGCATGAAAATTCCCCAGCCTTTATAGCTTGTTTTTGCTTGGAGCCACTACTTATTGTAGCTACCCAAATTCCTCACAATGCTGGGTGGACACCAGTCCCATACTGTCTGAAATTCCATGAGAAAATTTCTTCATCCATGGGAACTCGAATCAGCATGTCCCATAGCTCTACGCCAAGACATCATGCCTTAACCACTCGGGTAAGACGCAGGAGTAAAGAATGAAAAAGGTGCATGAAAACTTGTTGTAGGAAATGTAAAACAATAACATGGAATAAAGATGTATGGAGAGCTTTATGTCCATATGGCTATGATTCTCCAGATTCAATAGTGCTGAAGCATTAATTTCTATTTCTTATGATTTGTTTATAGGTACAAGAGCAAACACGTCTTAGCCAATTAAGGAACACAACAGAAACACAAATAAAACAGGATTTTCAAGAGACTAGATTGAAACTTTTATCAGAGCTAGCAAAGGTGCAGGCATCTCTACAAGCTAAAGGTGAAGAAGAGAAGAACTAAGAGAAAAATGTGAAAAACTAACCCGAGAATGCGAAAAAAGCAAGAGATTAGAAGGAAGAAACTTATAGAGAAATCATATAATGTCAATTTGACACCTAATTCTAACTTGTAAGTGTAATTACTACATTTCACAACTAGAATTTTATGATGAAGGTTAAAAATTAAATTGTACCTGTTGGTAGGTGCCGTCGTCCTCAACTTTGTTAATATATTATATATAAAATTAGCAACTCAGTTGCTGCTACAAACAGTTAGAGTATACATCACCGTACACAACAACAACAAATAACGGAAACTCATCCTGCAGAAGATGGAAGGTAACTTCCAAAAGTGCTCCAGTTAATTTTATATACAATATATTAACAAAGTTGAGGATGACGGCACCCACCAACAGGTACAATTTAATTTTTAACTTTCGTCATATGACTTCACCTCAACGGAATTTGATATGAATTTCACTAGTATTGAACCAGAATTTTACTGTTAAATTTTCAGATTTATACAGTATTCTGACTCTCTCACATCATTAACATTTTCTAATTTTTTAAATAATGTACTGCATTTACTTGTGTAATTTATATATTTTTTGGACAAAATTTCTATTCTGAAATAAATAAATCAGAAAGTACTCCATATGAAATGAAAGCAGCTGCCATTGAAACATTCAACATCTTATACTCTGACAAAGAATGGCTACATGCATTCACAGATGGGTCATTGCTTAGTAGAGAAGAAGAGGAGGAACTTCGCCAAGACACGAAGCAGTGGACTTGTTCCACCTAAGAACTGGTCATGATTTCTCAGCCGCACATTTAAATAAGATACAGGGTTCTTCATTTATAACCTAATGGGTACACGGCATTTTGCCTGCGTGCAGTTGGGTGTACCACAGTTAACTTTGCTCCTACATAAACTCCGTGTGTAAAGCATGTATAAAAATCTTAATAAGAATAAAATGAATCATGAATTCTTTTTACCTCATACATCTATGTTTTTAACATAGAACTGCAGAATCAGGAAACATATCATTCCCATCTTCAGCTTTTTCATGACTCAGTCGGAGTCGTGAAAATAACTGAAGATGGAAATGATATGAGGTAAGAAGAATTCATGATTCATTTTATTCTTATTAAGAAAACCTCATAATGTAAAAATTCCCAACTTCTTCTTCTCTTCGGCTTTTCCCCTTACAGGTTTGCTGTCTTCAGTTTCCATTTATCTGTATCATTCCAATCTCCCTCTTCCAAATTCCTATCATCCATATGGTTCCTGATGTAGGTTTTCCATTTCCATCTTGGTCTGCCACGTTTATTTCTTCCAGGGGGTGACCATTGGTATATATTTTTTGGCCATCTTTCATTTTCCATTCTTTGTACATGGCCATACCATTTAAGTGTTTGATTTTCAATCCTCTTAACAACAGACGTGGTGACATTCATTTCCTTCCAAAGGAATTCATTTCTTATTTTATCCTGTCTTGTTTTTTGGTGGCTTCTTCTAAAATAATCAACTGTTCTAATTTTATTCTTTTGTAATTCCGTCAAAGAGCAAGTTTCACTTCCATATGACAAAATTCCAAACTTTATTATGTTAATAAAAATCTTGCCTTATAGAAGATGCTAGAAATGTCGTCCACCCTCAGCTAAAGAAGCATTATATCAGGAAAACACATTCTGATTCACTTGATTAAATTGGGCCACTGTCATGTTTCCGATTTCATTTCGTGATACTGGTCAACCTTGTTTTAAACAATGGACACATGTACACTTATAAGGTTTTAGTTTTAATAATTTAGTTGCTCTATTTGTAGAAGATTGTGAAATTCCCACCTGTTGTGCTAATGTTGGTATGGTTTTTGTTGGTGTAGTTCAAAACTTGTGCCTATTTCGTCTCTGTTTAAAACTATATGTTTACACTTTCGTTTTTTATTTAACACAGAACCAGTGGTTTCAAATTTCTTCACAATCTCGTGAATTGTAAATCTGAAAGGAGGCACTTCACCAGGGAACTTTTGAATATACTCTGTGCAAACCATGGCTTGGTGATTCACAATGAAAATAACTTTTACACACAAAAATGCATTGCTCTAGATTCAATCACCTGTTCACATTGCTGGACGATACAGTACTGTCGAGTGCCGCTGCTAGTAGATGCGCGCACTCCAAGGCAGCTGGTAGTGGAGGAATCTAGCAAGAGCTCGGGAGAGGTGAAACGCTGTGTGCCCGTTAAGTTATAAATAAAGAACCTTGTATCTATATAAAGAATTCCAATTTGTGTGTTAAAGAGTAGAATTCAATCATGAATGGAGATCATCTCACAAAATGCTCTGCACTTCAATATTTCTGGAATCAACTTTTACAAAAATAATACTGGCAAGTAAGAAGGAGAATGGAGATCATCCAAGATTTGGGCATTAGATTATTACTACTACTATATATTTTCCCATATTTTGATTTCTATTGATCTTTCCAAATGTTTTAATTGTTTAGAACTTCTAGTAAAATGAGATTAATGAGATATATAACAGGGTAGGCCTAGACCAAATGGGATTACAAGTGCAATGATGATGTCTTGAAGGAACTATGTTTAGAACCAAACATTAAGTACATACATGAATTTAACTTTTATAGGAATTAATCACTATGAGGTTTAATTTATGGTAAAATTAAATGTTTCTTACCTCTCCTCATATAAATCTTCTAAGTAGATCGCAATTTCGAGACCATAATGTTCTCATCTTCAGTACTTTTTG